>JAWPHD010005041.1:0-172315 GCA_037043455.1 Cyrtodaria siliqua
GTATTGTAGTGTATAAGTGTACGCTATGTAATGTATAAATAAAATTGCAAGTGGGTACCAAGGTACAAAAATCTAGAATTCAAAGTTCCCTTGGTACGCAAGTGAGTATCAAAGTATTTCTTTAATTTAAAGTTCCTTTGGTACGCAACTGAGTACAATTGAGTATCAAGGTACGAACATTTCTAATTCAAAGTTGACAACCTAATCTATAAGTTTAAATGACTAAAATGCTCAAAGGTCACAGTCGCAATGTTTTTTGATCTGGTGACCTTTAGGGATCAAAGCAATACAAATACAGCAAACCATAACACCACTGCACAAGAAGCCCTCCACCAAGGCTTTTGTTTCAAGGTGTCTGTGTTTCCAGGATAACAGTTTCTGCTCAAGGCTTTCTATGCGGTCAAATTTTAGAAATTGTCCCTAGCTTCGCACAAAATAATAGCCAATGTTTCAATCATGCCTCAACAAAACTACCGGTACTGTAATTGCATGATAAATAGTGCTGGCTTGTTCTGTATGTAAAGCCTCTGTGACAGAGAATCCAATAAAAATTAATAAAAATCAATGTTGTATATACGTCTCACTGCTACTTCGGCTGAATTACTGCTACAATGCATAGACTACATGAGGCTGAGCTATGTACATTTGTATTCAATGTAATATATATATGGAAACAAAAATCCCTTGCAAGTGCATGTATTATATAATATATACTTCAAAAAAATAGCAATTGTATACAGTATACTACAATGTATACAGTATACTACAATGTATACAGTATACTACAACTATTTAATTTCTTAGAAGTTAATAGTTAGAACTAATAATCAGAGGAAGTGACTACTGACTGACAAGTTGACATGTATTGGAACTTGACTTAAAATGACTAGCTGATACTGATACTAGACTTAAGATGACTAGTTGATACTGGCACGAGACTTAATGTGTCTAGTTGATTCTGGTGCTAGACTTAAGATGACTAGTTGATCAGGACACTAGACTTTAGATGACTAGTTGATACTGGCACTAGACTTAAGTTGCCTAGTTGATACAGGCACTAGATTTAAGGTGACTAGTTCAAACAGGCAGTTGTTTTTATTATTTAAATGTCAATTTTAAATGATCTTATAATCCTGATGTCGAAAATTGCCAAATCATTTCAATTTTTCGCTATTTAAACTCTTCAATATCGTAATGTAATTTAGGGTACGATATAGACCAAGACAAGCACATGTGAATGTGCAAGGGGGAATGAAATTTCCAAGGTACAGTACAGCTCACGCGAAACTTTACTCTTTAACGCCGAGTGAGGAATTTACAAATAGCGTAATTACCAGGAGTTTCGATGATAAAACTACGCGGAGTCGGAAAAGCTTCTCGACATACTTACGCCATGAAAGTACGCCACGATACTCCGCGTAGACAAACTCGAAGTTCGCCGAGTCGAAACTGCACAGGTAAAAGGTGCAACTTTTTCTAATTGCAGTCATTTTAATGCATAATTATTCAATAACTTCAGAAAAAATCGAAGCAGAAGACTTGTTTTGTATTGGAAAAGTGGATGTGGGAAAATTTGAATGCCCGGATTATGTATACTGGGTCACGACAGTTATATGGCGGTTCCTAGTAACGGCTTCGCGGCGACTGAACATAACATTCAATTAGTAATTATTATAATTATGTTTTTAATTAGTCTTTCTTTGTAACAAATTTTACTATTCTACTATTCTGCTGTTTATTATTACATCGATGGGTTCTTGTGAATAAATGCATTAAAAGTTTGAAATACGTATTTGTTTCGAACTGTATTCATTGTATTTATCAGTCGTGTCAACTTTGCACATAAAAGAGGCACACGGCATCTCATTGTTTGTACTTTTTCTGGCAATTGAATGCTTTTTCAAGTGCGATATCGGACAAGTTGAAAAGTTGTCGGAAAGTTCAGATGTTTTTTCCAGTAATAAATCTCCACAGGTGTGCACTCATGGTTAATTGGATTCTACGCGGAGTAACTCGGGAGTGGGAGTGACTCGACAATGGCGTACTTTTGCCGCGTGAATTCGCCGAGTACAAACACCGACTCCGCGTAGATATGCCCGAAACTCGATACTACCAAACTCGGCAAATCAAGTAAAGTGTGGGTTTCGCGTGAGCTGTACTGTAAGTCTGCATGACTTTAAAAGAAATTTGGGTGGGGAAAGGGCTTATACAGGCCGCTGCAAAGAAGGGTATAATGGCCAATAAATGGATTGCCTACGACCTAGTCACAAAGCTGTTGTCTAGCAATATTTACAAGCAGTACAGTCATATAGGAAATGCAACCTCAGTTATAGATGAGATGGATTATGAAGTTTCCCCTCAGACATGCCTTTGCCAGGGAGCGAACCCACGCTGGTCAGATGTCTGTCTATGGCTCCAAAGTCAAGGCCTTATCCATGGAGCTACCAAGGCATGATGTTTTGGTATCTTTTTATTTTGCCACAAAAGACTAAAAGGAGGACTAGTTGGTTTTAAGAAGGGCTAGTAAAAACAAGAAGGCACTAGCCCTAGCTGTAGGCTAGTAGTCATAAAAAGTTAGTGTCAAATCCTGGATACAGGCATTAGACTTAGGGTGACTAGTTGATACAGGCGCTAGACTTAGGGTGACTAGTTCATAAAGGCACCAGACTTAGGATGACTAGTTCATAAAGGCACTAGACTTAGGATGACTAGTTCATACAGGCACTAGACTTAGGGTGACTAGTTGATACAGGCGCTAGACTTAGGGTGACTAGTTGATACAGGCGCTAGACTTAGGGTGACTAGTTCATAAAGGCACCAGACTTAGGATGACTAGTTCATAAAGGCACTAGACTTAGGATGACTAGTTCATACAGGCACTAGACTTAGGATGACTAGTTCATACAGGCACTAGACTTAGGGTGACTAGTTGATACAGGCGCTAGACTTAGGGTGACTAGTTGATACAGGCGCTAGACTTAGGGTGACTAGTTCATAAAGGCACCAGACTTAGGATGACTAGTTCATAAAGGCACTAGACTTAGGATGACTAGTTCATACAGGCACTAGACTTAGGGTGACTAGTTGATACAGGCACTAGACTTAGGGTGACTAGTTGATACAGGCACTAGACTTAGGGTGACTAGTTGATACAGGCGCTAGACTTAGGGTGACTAGTTGATACAGGCGCTAGACTTAGGGTGACTAGTTCATAAAGGCACCAGACTTAGGATGACTAGTTCATAAAGGCACTAGACTTAGGATGACTAGTTGATACAGGCACCAGACTTAGGGTGACCAGTTGATACAGGCGCTAGACTTAGGGTGACTAGTTGATACAGGCGCTAGACTTAGGGTGACTAGTTGATACAGGCGCTAGACTTAGGGTGACTAGTTGATACAGGCGCTAGACTTAGGGTGACTAGTTGATACAGGCGCTAGACTTAGGGTGACTAGTTCATAAAGGCACCAGACTTAGGATGACTAGTTCATAAAGGCACTAGACTTAGGATGACTAGTTCATACAGGCACTAGACTTAGGGTGACTAGTTCATACAGGCACTAGACTTAGGGTGACTAGTTGATACAGGCACTAGACTTAGGGTGACTAGTTGATACAGGCACTAGACTTAGGATGACTAGTTCATACAGGCACTAGACTTAGGGTGACTAGTTGATACAGGCGCTAGACTTAGGGCGACTAGTTGATACAGGCATTAGACTTAGGGTGACTAGTTCATACAGGCACTAGACTTAGGATGACTAGTTGATACAGGCGCTAGACTTAGGGTGACTAGTTGATACAGGCATTAGACTTAGGGTGACTAGTTCATACAGGCACTAGACTTAGGGTGACTAGTTGATACAGGCGCTAGACTTAGGGTGACTAGTTGATACAGGCATTAGACTTAGGGTGACTAGTTCATACAGGCATTAGACTTAGGGTGACTAGTTGATACAGGCACCAGACTTAGGATGACTAGTTCATAAAGGCACTAGACTTAGGGTGACTAGTTGATACAGGCGCTAGACTTAGGGTGACTAGTTGATACAGGCACTAGACTTAGGGTGACTAGTTCATACAGGCACCAGACTTAGGATGACTAGTTCATACAGGCGCTAGACTTAGGGTGACTAGTTCATACAGGCACCAGACTTAGGATGACTAGTTCATAAAGGCACTAGACTTAGGGTGACTAGTTGATACAGGCGCTAGACTTAGGGTGACTAGTTCATACAGGCACCAGACTTAGGATGACTAGTTCATACAGGCACTAGACTTAGGGTGACTAGTTCATACAGGCACCAGACTTAGGATGACTAGTTCATAAAGGCACCAGACTTAGGATGACTAGTTCATACAGGCACTAGACTTAGGGTGACTAGTTGATACAGGCGCTAGACTTAGGGTGACTAGTTCATAAAGGCACCAGACTTAGGATGACTAGTTCATAAAGGCACTAGACTTAGGATGACTTGTTCATACAGGCATTATACTTAGGGTGACTAGTTGATACAGGCGCTAGACTTAGGGTGACTAGTTCATACAGGCACTAGACTTAGGGTGACTAGTTCATACAGGCATTAGACTTAGGGTGACTAGTTGATACAGGCACTAGACTTAGGATGACTAGTTCATACAGGCATTAGACTTAGGGTGACTAGTTCATACAGGCATTAGACTTAGGGTGACTAGTTGATACAGGCCTTAGACTTAGGGTGACTAGTTCATACAGGCACCAGACTTAGGATGACTAGTTGATACAGGCACCAGACTTAGGGTGACTAGTTCATAAAGGCACTAGACTTAGGATGACTAGTTCATACAGGCGCTAGACTTAGGGTGACTAGTTGATACAGGCGCTAGACTTAGGGTGACTAGTTGATACAGGCGCTAGACTTAGGGTGACTAGTTGATACAGGCGCTAGACTTAGGGTGACTAGTTCATACAGGCATTAGACTTAGGGCGACTAGTTGATACAGGCGCTAGACTTAGGGTGACTAGTTGATACAGGCGCTAGACTTAGGGTGACTAGTTGATACAGGCGCTAGACTTAGGGTGACTAGTTGATACAGGCGCTAGACTTAGGGTGACTAGTTGATACTGGCACTAGACTTAGGGTGACTAGTTGATACAGGCGCTAGACTTAGGGTGACTAGTTCATACAGGCATTAGACTTAGGGTGACTAGTTCATACAGGCACTAGACTTAGGGTGACTAGTTTATACAGGCGCTAGACTTAGGGTGACTAGTTGATACAGGCACTAGACTTAGGATGACTAGTTCATAAAGGCACTAGACTTAGGGTGACTAGTTGATACAGGCGCTAGACTTAGGGTGACTAGTTGATACAGGCACTAGACTTAGGGTGACTAGTTCATACAGGCACCAGACTTAGGATGACTAGTTCATACAGGCGCTAGACTTAGGGTGACTAGTTCATACAGGCACCAGACTTAGGATGACTAGTTCATAAAGGCACTAGACTTAGGGTGACTAGTTGATACAGGCGCTAGACTTAGGGTGACTAGTTCATACAGGCACCAGACTTAGGATGACTAGTTCATACAGGCACTAGACTTAGGGTGACTAGTTCATACAGGCACCAGACTTAGGATGACTAGTTCATAAAGGCACCAGACTTAGGATGACTAGTTCATACAGGCACTAGACTTAGGGTGACTAGTTGATACAGGCGCTAGACTTAGGGTGACTAGTTCATAAAGGCACCAGACTTAGGATGACTAGTTCATAAAGGCACTAGACTTAGGATGACTAGTTCATACAGGCATTATACTTAGGGTGACTAGTTGATACAGGCGCTAGACTTAGGGTGACTAGTTCATACAGGCACTAGACTTAGGGTGACTAGTTCATACAGGCATTAGACTTAGGGTGACTAGTTGATACAGGCACTAGACTTAGGATGACTAGTTCATACAGGCATTAGACTTAGGGTGACTAGTTCATACAGGCATTAGACTTAGGGTGACTAGTTGATACAGGCACTAGACTTAGGATGACTAGTTCATACAGGCATTAGACTTAGGGTGACTAGTTCATACAGGCATTAGACTTAGGGTGACTAGTTGATACAGGCCTTAGACTTAGGGTGACTAGTTCATACAGGCACCAGACTTAGGATGACTAGTTGATACAGGCACCAGACTTAGGGTGACTAGTTCATAAAGGCACTAGACTTAGGATGACTAGTTCATACAGGCGCTAGACTTAGGGTGACTAGTTGATACAGGCGCTAGACTTAGGGTGACTAGTTGATACAGGCGCTAGACTTAGGGTGACTAGTTGATACAGGCGCTAGACTTAGGGTGACTAGTTCATACAGGCATTAGACTTAGGGCGACTAGTTGATACAGGCGCTAGACTTAGGGTGACTAGTTGATACAGGCGCTAGACTTAGGGTGACTAGTTGATACAGGCGCTAGACTTAAGGTGACTAGTTGATACAGGCGCTAGACTTAGGGTGACTAGTTGATACTGGCACTAGACTTAGGGTGACTAGTTGATACAGGCGCTAGACTTAGGGTGACTAGTTCATACAGGCATTAGACTTAGGGTGACTAGTTCATACAGGCACTAGACTTAGGGTGACTAGTTTATACAGGCGCTAGACTTAGGGTGACTAGTTGATACAGGCACTAGACTTAGGATGACTAGTTCATAAAGGCACTAGACTTAGGGTGACTAGTTGATACAGGCGCTAGACTTAGGGTGACTAGTTGATACAGGCACTAGACTTAGGGTGACTAGTTCATACAGGCACCAGACTTAGGATGACTAGTTCATACAGGCGCTAGACTTAGGGTGACTAGTTCATACAGGCACCAGACTTAGGATGACTAGTTCATAAAGGCACTAGACTTAGGGTGACTAGTTGATACAGGCGCTAGACTTAGGGTGACTAGTTCATACAGGCACCAGACTTAGGATGACTAGTTCATACAGGCACTAGACTTAGGGTGACTAGTTCATACAGGCACCAGACTTAGGATGACTAGTTCATAAAGGCACCAGACTTAGGATGACTAGTTCATACAGGCACTAGACTTAGGGTGACTAGTTGATACAGGCGCTAGACTTAGGGTGACTAGTTCATAAAGGCACCAGACTTAGGATGACTAGTTCATAAAGGCACTAGACTTAGGATGACTAGTTCATACAGGCATTATACTTAGGGTGACTAGTTGATACAGGCGCTAGACTTAGGGTGACTAGTTCATACAGGCACTAGACTTAGGGTGACTAGTTCATACAGGCATTAGACTTAGGGTGACTAGTTGATACAGGCACTAGACTTAGGATGACTAGTTCATACAGGCATTAGACTTAGGGTGACTAGTTCATACAGGCATTAGACTTAGGGTGACTAGTTGATACAGGCCTTAGACTTAGGGTGACTAGTTCATACAGGCACCAGACTTAGGATGACTAGTTGATACAGGCACCAGACTTAGGGTGACTAGTTCATAAAGGCACTAGACTTAGGATGACTAGTTCATACAGGCGCTAGACTTAGGGTGACTAGTTGATACAGGCGCTAGACTTAGGGTGACTAGTTGATACAGGCGCTAGACTTAGGGTGACTAGTTGATACAGGCGCTAGACTTAGGGTGACTAGTTCATACAGGCATTAGACTTAGGGCGACTAGTTGATACAGGCGCTAGACTTAGGGTGACTAGTTGATACAGGCGCTAGACTTAGGGTGACTAGTTGATACAGGCGCTAGACTTAGGGTGACTAGTTGATACAGGCGCTAGACTTAGGGTGACTAGTTGATACTGGCGCTAGACTTAGGGTGACTAGTTGATACAGGCGCTAGACTTAGGGTGACTAGTTCATACAGGCATTAGACTTAGGGTGACTAGTTCATACAGGCACTAGACTTAGGGTGACTAGTTGATACAGGCGCTAGACTTAGGGTGACTAGTTTATACAGGCGCTAGACTTAGGGTGACTAGTTGATACAGGCACTAGACTTAGGATGACTAGTTCATACAGGCACTAGACTTAGGGTGACTAGTTGATACAGGCGCTAGACTTAGGGTGACTAGTTGATACAGGCATTAGACTTAGGGTGACTAGTTCATACAGGCACTAGACTTAGGGTGACTAGTTGATACAGGCGCTAGACTTAGGGTGACTAGTTGATACAGGCGTTAGACTTAGGGTGACTAGTTCATACAGGCACTAGACTTAGGGTGACTAGTTGATACAGGCGCTAGACTTAGGGTGACTAGTTCATACAGGCACTAGACTTAGGGTGACTAGTTGATACAGGCGCTAGACTTAGGGTGACTAGTTGATACAGGCATTAGACTTAGGGTGACTAGTTCATACAGGCATTAGACTTAGGGTGACTAGTTGATACAGGCACCAGACTTAGGATGACTAGTTCATAAAGGCACTAGACTTAGGATGACTAGTTCATACAGGCACTAGACTTAGGGTGACTAGTTGATACAGGAACTAGACTTAGGGTGACTAGTTCATACAGGCACTAGACTTAGGGTGACTAGTTGATACAGGCACCAGACTTAGGATGACTAGTTCATAAAGGCACTAGACTTAGGGTGACTAGTTGATACAGGCGCTAGACTTAGGGTGACTAGTTGATACAGGCACTAGACTTAGGGTGACTAGTTCATACAGACACCAGACTTAGGATGACTAGTTCATACAGGCGCTAGACTTAGGGTGACTAGTTCATACAGGCACCAGACTTAGGATGACTAGTTCATAAAGGCACTAGACTTAGGGTGACTAGTTGATACAGGCGCTAGACTTAGGGTGACTAGTTCATACAGGCGCCAGACTTAGGATGACTAGTTCATACAGGCACCAGACTTAGGGTGACTAGTTCATACAGGCACCAGACTTAGGATGACTAGTTCATAAAGGCACCAGACTTAGGATGACTAGTTCATACAGGCACTAGACTTAGGGTGACTAGTTGATACAGGCGCTAGACTTAGGGTGACTAGTTCATAAAGGCACCAGACTTAGGATGACTAGTTCATAAAGGCACTAGACTTAGGATGACTAGTTCATACAGGCATTATACTTAGGGTGACTAGTTGATACAGGCGCTAGACTTAGGGTGGCTAGTTGATAAAGGCACCAGACTTAGGGTGACTAGTTCATACAGGCACTAGACTTAGGGTGACTAGTTCATACAGGCATTAGACTTAGGGTGACTAGTTGATACAGGCACTAGACTTAGGATGACTAGTTCATACAGGCATTAGACTTAGGGTGACTAGTTCATACAGGCATTAGACTTAGGGTGACTAGTTGATACAGGCCTTAGACTTAGGGTGACTAGTTCATACAGGCACCAGACTTAGGATGACTAGTTGATACAGGCACCAGACTTAGGGTGACTAGTTCATAAAGGCACTAGACTTAGGATGACTAGTTCATACAGGCGCTAGACTTAGGGTGACTAGTTGATACAGGCGCTAGACTTAGGGTGACTAGTTGATACAGGCGCTAGACTTAGGGTGACTAGTTGATACAGGCGCTAGACTTAGGGCGACTAGTTCATACAGGCATTAGACTTAGGGCGACTAGTTGATACAGGCGCTAGACTTAGGGTGACTAGTTGATACAGGCGCTAGACTTAGGGTGACTAGTTGATACAGGCGCTAGACTTAGGGTGACTAGTTGATACAGGCGCTAGACTTAGGGTGACTAGTTGATACTGGCACTAGACTTAGGGTGACTAGTTGATACAGGCGCTAGACTTAGGGTGACTAGTTCATACAGGCATTAGACTTAGGGTGACTAGTTCATACAGGCACTAGACTTAGGGTGACTAGTTGATACTGGCACTAGACTTAGGGTGACTAGTTGATACAGGCGCTAGACTTAGGGTGACTAGTTGATACAGGCGCTAGACTTAGGGTGACTAGTTGATACAGGCGCTAGACTTAGGGTGACTAGTTGATACTGGCACTAGACTTAGGGTGACTAGTTGATACAGGCGCTAGACTTAGGGTGACTAGTTGATACTGAACCTAGACTTAAGGTGTCTAACAGAGCTGTAGATAAGCTGAGTTTTTGAGTATTTTACTCATACTTTTTTTACAGAAACCCTCAGTTTTTTTTAAATTGTGAGTATCAATCAATACTCATCAAATTACTACAAAAACTCATAACTTTTAAAAATCATATCTTTTAAAAATCATGAGTATTATATTTGTATGTTTTGTCATGTGGAACAGTTTATTCCATATGTCTAATATTAAAGGTCATACAGTGTTTCTTTTGTTTTTATTTAACTTTCATTTAATCAGAATAGTTATTTTAAAATGTATGTATTCACATCCATTTTGAAAGCATGAACTATTTACTATGGAACGAGTTCCCTTACTCATTCATTTTAAATCTGATGAGTAAATACTCGTTGCAGACAAAAATTATCGACACCTCTGATGTCTAGTTGATGCTGGCGCTAGACTTAGGGTGACTAGTTGATACAGGCACTAGACTTAGGATGACTAGTTGATACAGGCATTAGACTTTGGGTGACTAGTTAATATAATGCACCTAGTTGATACTGGCACTAGACTTGATGTATCTAGTTGATACTGGCACTAGACTTAAGATGACTATTTGATACTGGCGCTAGACTTAATATGATAATTTGATACTGGTGCTAGACTTAGGAGGACTAGTTGATGCTGGCACTAGACTTAAGTTGACTAGTTGATACTGGCTGCACAGCGGTTTTTTTTCACCATTTTGGGAATGGGTCCTTGGCCGGTCAAATTGGGAAAAAATACGCGTTTTTTCTCAAAATTGGGAAAAAAATTGCGTTTTTTCTCATAATTGGGAAAAACTTTGTTTTTGTATTTTGTGAAATATTACATATTTATTGATGATTTACATAATAAAATATTTTCACAACTGTAATGTTTCAATATTTTATTGTACTTCACTGTGTTGTTACAGAATAATTTCCCTGTTTTTGTTGTCCCTGAAAATGTTAACAATGCTGTTAAGTTCATTGTCATTTAGGGTTGCACCAGATTCTCTGCATATTCTCATGACCGATGAAAGAGTTTCCTGGCCCAGACGATTACTGTTATTCGTCCTTTATTTAGTATTAACCCATCGCTCACTGAGTCGCTTGTTACATAGTAGAATATACTAACGGTAAAGCGTTTCGATAACATACAAGCGGTAAAGCGTTTCTGCAACGCATAAACAACATGGCGTCGTCCTCGGGTGACGAGGCTGTGTTTTGCGTTTCAATTTACACAGAAAAGCAGAAGAAACGTACAACCCTGGTAAAAAACTTTATTAAGAAGATTCATCTAAAACAGAACTGGGAAGATCTATAACATCTGTGTATTGAGAATATCCCAGGAGAAAGATTGACGGAAAAACAACTTCGATTTGGGAATTTTTTAGTTGGAAATTGGGGAAAATGGTCAATTTTTTCAATTGGGAATGGGGCCGTTTATCGGTCCCATTTATATAAGGTAAAAAAACGCTGTGGCACTAGACTTAGGGTGACTAGTTGATACTGGCACAAGACTAAACTTGACTAGTCGATACTTGTGCTAGACTTTAAATGACTAGTTGATACCAGGGCTAGATTTAAGATGACTAGTTTATACTGCAACTAGGCTAATATGACTAGTTTATACTGCAACTAGGCTAAGATGACTAGTTTATACTGCAACTAGGCTAAGATGACTAGTTGATGTGGGCACTGGACTTAATGTGACTAGCTGATACTGGTGCTGGCATAAATGTCTGGCATTAAACTATGCTACTTAAAATCATTCTGTAGTTGGTGCTGGTTCTTAACTGGGGGTCCCAAAGCGGGGGTGTGTTCACGTGATCACGTAAAATAAAAACAAGGATCACGTCTTCACATGAAAATAGCAGAACTTTCACATTTCACGTTAAATGTGGATGAGCAGACGTGAAGCGCTATAGGCTCGAGCTTCTCTAGTACAATGTGTGGGTTGCACCAACAACAAAAAAACAACAAAACAAAACCACACACAAACTTATACTGCCTATACTGTATCTGATACACGACTTGGCTGATTGTAGTGTCCCCGGGAATTCCCCGTGCCAGATGTTCGCGCAAGTACGAAAGTTCAGCTCTCGGGGGAGGAGGATGGACACTAAAAAGGACTAAAAATTCACGTTTCACGTCACCATATCACGCGATCACATTTTACCAAGACCAAAATCACGGATCACGCTGATATAATTTTTTCGCAACCACGCAAAAATATTGTTTGTTTCACATGTCACGTTTTTAAAAACACCCTGATCACGTTTTCAAGCAAAACCCCTTAACTAAGATGACTTGGCCGAGTTAATACTGAAGGTGACTAGTCCATACTAGCACTAGACTAAAGGTGAATACTGGGTTGAAAGAAAATACCTGAATCTTCTTCATCTATTTTAAGTGCCTTTGAAATGTACTCAAATGCCTTCCTGTGGTGGTGTTTCTGTGAGGCCAAAAGAGGCTCTCCAGCTCCCGGACTATTATGTGAGTTGTGATTCATCGTATATCCCGACTCTGCATCCCGATGTGGACGATTACGTCCTACGTTTGAAAATGCACTGCCTTTGCACGCCAAAATTCCCAAAACAAGCCACAACTGAAAGGCTATTGTTCGCAACAGTGTGAAAATGAACAGTAATGGGGCCGCTACAATGCGGAAGTTCCGTCGATGAAATGAAGTTTGGTTCGTCTGCTGTGTTTTTGACTTGTTATCACTTCTTTTTCGCCCCCAAGATCGCCCCGTTCCTTTTCGATTCATTTTCTGTGCTAGCCGCCATTTCTAGATGTACATTAAATTTATCTTTCTCCCGGCTCAGCATCTGGCAGCAACGGTACAAAACTTCGTTAGCGGGAAAACAGTTTCTATTTTAAGACGGAATTATGAGAAATTAATTTCAAGCTTAAACACCGAGGTATCCAAATTTCAGAATAACCGTGACGTCATATTGGAAATCCCCTGGTGGTGTGTTTTGATTGGTAACATGGCTAAACATACATGACAGGCGTAAAATTGTTGATACTGCTAGCACATTATAGTGAAACGCCTAAGGATCTGGGTTGACAAATGCGTGGGAACTACACATTGAATACGACAAACATGGATTTAGCTAAAAATAAACGTGATTTTTTCTCTGTCAGTTCTAACCAGGGTGCCGAAAAAGTGAAAAGTTTGCAGCATTTATGCAGAACAACAGTATTATCTAGCGTGACAATTGATCGTGTTCATTGCATTAGGAAACTCCCTCTTCCTAATCTACTTAAGGAATACCTGTGTTCATTTAACATACCTCAGGATTTTGATCTGGACGGATTTTACATCGACTATCACTGCAATTTTCCAAATCACGTCCATCACAAAGTGCACCAAATTCACCCCGGTAAATGCTTAATTGACGGCTCTAAAGTTTTAATTAAGTCGCAGCATCTGTACCAATCTTGCCGAACTTGTGATTCGGCTGGAAAATGTACAATGGAGTTAAACAATGCGAGGGAACTCTGGCTCAATCTTAAGCATAGTAATCTTATGAACTGTCACATGTCGATGAACGATCCTCTAGGCCAGCGGGTCTGTCTCGTGTTTGAATTTCCAGGGATCACCTTACAAGATTTCATTTTCAGAATGTTTCTTGCGAAGCAACAGGTGCCGGAGATTATTTGCTGGCAAGTGCTGATGAAGCTATCGTCAGTGCTCATCTACTTAGAGAATAATGGACTGATTCCCTGGGAACTCTGTCACCCACAACATGTTATAATAACGAACCAGGGCCAGATCAAACTGGAGAATCTTCTACTCTACCTACCAATGCAACCAGGATCAACGTATCAAACAAACTTGACAAAACATCTATCCCCTGAGCAAATGAAGGGAGACAGAGTTACCTCCAAAACGCTAGTCTGGGGTCTGGGCTGCATCCTGTACGAAATCACCGCCAGACTCCCGCGGTCCCTCTCAACAACCAGTCCTTCTCAGTTCCCACCGATGTGTTACACTCAGGCCATCTTGTGTACCAAAGAGCTTTCAAGAGTAATGTGCGAGTGTTTGCGCAGCGACCCAAGTTCGAGACCCAGTTTACTGACATTGAAGCAGAAAACGGAGCACCAGTTGGAGTCTTTAATGGGGAACCACTGGAACAACGAAACAACAGATATCATGAATTTAATGTGCTGCTTGGACAGGATGCCCCTCTCGGGAGGATTTCTACGAAGATAGTTCAGATCAAGTTTTAACTGAATTGGAAAGAGTGCAGCGTGAAACAGTTGCAGATGTGTTTTGTGTTGTTGATTCTTATTTGGATTATAGTTCAACATCAAATAATAGGATAACAACAGAGCATTGCATCAGATCAAACTAGAATAATGTTTGAACAAAATATGATGGAAGCGTTTTAAGAATTCAGCCAAGAGAAAAGAGACCCGTTCGGTGTGTTCAGTTGATTCTTGCCATTCCAGGTTGCATATATAGTTATACATTACATATATAAGTATTAAGTTCATATTACATGTCATAATGTATTAACTGTACTATTCGCATGTTTTATAAATACACACGTGTAGCCTGCACACTCATTATATACGTTTACATATATGTATATATTCGAGTACATAGGTTTTTAAATGTATTTATTAAACACATCTGCAACGAACTAGACAGTTACCATTGTATTGTGAAGTCACGATAAGCAAGAGTGACTGCCTGCATTTATACATATTACAGGTATGTATGATTTTCCTAAAAACAAAATTATGTATTTTGTTATCGTGCCTTTAAAATAGTTTTGTTGTGTCCGGGTTTTTATAAACTCTGGTTGTGTTTAACTCGTGGTGCTGGTATACATTTTTACATACACGTACGCTGAAATCAAAATTATATATTTTATTTAATTCATTTATAGATTGATTATGCGTCAAATCATATTTTATTATGTGTGTACATTATATTTGCCTTATATTAGTTAATTTGTTTGCCTTATATTAGTGTAAAGCCGCATACAGCGACATTCTATTGCTTTGTGTATACATGATGAACGATCGATAATCGTAAGATTTCAAAGTAAATTATAATAGCAACACAACAGCATTCCTATAGAGGTTAATTTTGGCATGCCCCGGGGAAGATGACACTTGCGTGACACTCATTGTCAAAGGTGTGCGATACAGGACAGGTGTAAATAGGGGCAGCGTTTCACAACTAACTCCACTGAAAATGAAAGCGTTTTATTGAAATTGGTTTGCATAAGATGCGTGTGTCAGAGTTCGAAGACGCGTATTAGGTAGCCTATAGTTTATACAGTAATGCATTGAGAAAAAAACGGCCGTATTGCCATTGGTTTAGTGACAGAACATGTGAAATGCTTGAAGTAGAATAATTAATGTTAGCGTTCGACTGAAACACTGATTTTCTCACTGAGCAATCTGAGGGAATGATAGTGCAATATTATTTTGATCAAGGGAATGATATTTCAGTACTATTTTGATAAAGTATATATTTATTTATTTATTTATTGTTCAGTTCACGATTAAAAATGTTACTTAAAACATGTTTGCTTGCCCAACGCAATGACCTTCCGAACGCAACGCAATGACCTTTCCGAACGTCCAGAGCGGCGTAAGATGTTCATAGTTCAAGTCCTCTGTATTTAAGGTAGAGTTATTATAGGATCATCATTTCCGTATTAAACCAATTCAACATAGTCAGTACATTTTCTAATCTGCAAAGGTTTTAATATATTGTATCGCAGAACTAATAACAAACAGATTGAAAACTGTGAAGTAGATAAATTTCAGGTGACAGTGCGGACATTTCACAAAATATTGCCCGACTACACATAACAAACATGTAGATGCTAAATTTTTAATATACAGACCTTTACAATTATCTTGTCAATTTCCCAGGCCATAGATACATGTATAGATATCTGACGTACATATGCGAATTTCTAGACACACATAATTAGGGTTAACTGAAAATGATTTATATCTTATTCGGGGGCCAGCAAGAGAACTTGTCATAGTCGCTAAAACATGACATTTTTCGATTTTTTAAAAGAGGTTTAAAAACAATCGTACACAATGTTGAACAATTACCTCAATTCCGGCAATTTTGATCGCTCGCCTGCATTACCGGAAATTCTCCGCCTTAAACTCTCGGTATTGTAAAACCAATGCTGGCGTTGCGAATCCCGGATGTGTATTTAGCACGAAATGTAACATCGGTGGTTGGGTAGGACTATCAATGTGACAGCACTATCATGCTGCGCATTGAGCTCGATACCGTCGTGAGATTTCTGAAATATTCGTACCTTTGCACAATGTTTTCGGATGCTATTTTTCCCTCTTCATTATGGAAGCAAAAGTCAATTATTTGTTGATGGTATTGATGGTATACAAATGTAAAGCAAGTTAGGACAGGTATAGATGCGGTCGTGTGCCGGCCCGTCTTGTGGACCCCTAGACTTGTGACCACGATTATCACGCCTAGTGGAACCCTACCATTCATCCTTGTATACCGAGTTTTGTTCAGTGACCTGGGGCCCACTAATGTTGGTACGCCATTGTAAGATCATTGTGATTTCCATCGTCGATAGTCATGAAAAGCAACTTCTATCCAATATAAGACTAATTAATTACGACAGAAATCACGGTTTAACGGTATTAAAGTCATGGACAATTATGCTATCTTGTATTTTTGGTTCACCATTGTTACGTTTAGCACGTGGCTCCTGTCATTCACCTCTGTTCTGATTAGTTAATGTGTGGCTTGGTGCATATAGAACAACATGAGAGTGCACATGCGCCTGGAACTCCCAGAATAAGACACCTAACCAGATTCTCTCAGAATCAGCTCAGACCCCTTACTAGGTTCTCTCCGAAGAAGCTCAGACCGCTAACCAGATTCTCACCGAATCAGCTCAGACCCCTTATCATATTCTCTCCGAATCAGCCCAGACCCCGAACCAGATTCCCATACGTGCATACTATTAATACACATTAAAAGTATGTACTCACTGCGGTCTGGTTAGGTTTCTGATGGTGGGGCTGATACAATCAGACCCTTAACCGGACCACTATAAATGCATATATTACACCTCATTTGCATATTCCACTCTTTGTTTAATGTGACGTCATCCGGTCCATAAAGTTGCACCCGGTCCGATAGCTATATTAACGGACGTTTGGAAAAAAAAAACGACGTCAAAATAAATCATAAAACGTATTGATTTAGTTTGTTGGTCAGATTCGGTATAATATAAACAAATAATGTATGGTGCTTCGGTCCATATGAAGTTTATGGAATGGGCAGTCAGACCTAGAATGTTATATGGACCTCAACTGTTAAATAATACACGTTTTATGTACTTATGGTAGTCTGGCTAGATGTCTACTTAAATGATGATACTTAAAGTCTTTGAAGACCACGAACACAAAGTTCTGCTGGATTCCAGTTACGTTAAAACAGTCGACAATCTTTGTCAAGCGTTTGTTCAGGTTTTACATACATCAAAACACGTCGCGATAACATGCATACGATAGCATTAATCTATCTGACGCTCTTTCTGACTTCTAACTAACCTTGATGTTCCAGAAGGAAATATGTAAATTGATTACACCTAAAAAGTCAAAATCAAAATGATAAAATACTTTCAGCTCAGAGAAGGCTCGGATTATTTTACACGGATTTTTTTGTATGTTTATGACGGAAAATAAAATTATAATATGCCAATAAGCAGGAGAAAACTGAAAATAGATCGAAATTGAATACGTATATTATATGCTGTGAATTTCTTTGATAACCAATATTGAAGAACTGTTAATTTCAACGTTTTTCCCTATAACAAGAGTAATGAAGAAGGCCAATTACCATGGTTACCCATAACAGACAATCATATGACACTGCGGGTAGACACAGGGATTAGATCGGGTGAAAATATATTTCATCGAAACGGGGGATTGATTCACATCGATCCTTTTTATATTAATTTAAAAAATAACTTGACACATTGGTTCAAACCTCACCGGTGCCACCGAGTTTCATCTGTGTGTTCTTGGGCAAGACACCTTTCGTTAGCCTCGGAGGACGTAAATCGCGCAGTCCCGCGTATCGGAGTCTATACTTGACGACCATAGGAATCTGTCTATTCGTTAAGTCCCCGGATTCCTATTTTTCTCTACCCAGAGTACACTCGTTTCTCATTTGACTCTGTCAACGTCAAAGGAAGTAGGGCGAACGGTTAGGTCACGTGATTATTCAAAAGTTATGACGTTTATAATAAATCCTTTTGCCTGATCTACAAAGATAAAATATAGACCTATATTAAATAATTTCAATTTTTATTTCCAGGAGTTATTTTTTTTAGTAATTTTCTGCTATCGAGTTTCGCTTTCAAATGTTTACGTATGCGTTTCGATTGAGGAGACCTAAGTACGTATTATTTTTGAAGTAAAATAGTCCCGATTAAAACTAAATTGTTTTCACGCATTATTTCAAATATTGCAATATCTAATTTGCAGATATTCTGAAAATTATATTTACACAAGAAATAAATAAGTTTCAGGTTAACATATTCCAATTTAACAGGTTTTACCAAAATCTTGTAATTTAGTAGTTGTGTATGTGAGTGCAAGGAACGATAACTCTGCGTGGAGATTGCCTTCGACTCTCTTGCGCGGCTCTAAATAACTTTGAGTGCTGATGAGCCGTTAAATAACATCAAATTCAGTTGTAAAGTTTCAGGCAAACATATTCCAATTTAACAGGTTTTACCAAAATCTTGTAATTTAGTAGTTGTGTATGTGAGTGCAAGGAACGATAACTCTGCGTGGAGATTGCCTTCGACTCTTGCGTGGCTCTAAATAACTTTTGAGTGCCGATGAGCCGTTAAATAACATCAAATTCAGTTGTAAACCCTGAAGTGTCTGTATTAGGCCTGATCGAGTCCTTGGCTGAACTAATTGATGTTAATTGTTCAACGTATTTCCACACGTCCGTGAATTAATAGAAAATAATAGACCGCAGACGACATTTCCGTTGTAATTTTCACAAGCAACAGGAGTCTGGTTTTCAAGGGACGTGGAGTGGCAATTGAGCAGTCTGATCTGTAATCATCCCAAAATTGACGTATAATGCCCTATAATCAGGAATAATTACGAGGCGGAAAGTTCTAAAGCAGGAGTCTGATTTCACAATGGTTTACACCGGAAATAGTGCGTTTGAACGATATTTTTAAAACTGGGGCATACTTCTTTGTGCAACATCGAGGTTTAGTTTGAAATTTAGAAAAATACCAGTCAAAAAGAACTTCAGTTAAATTGCTTGTTGTATATACCAGAGACGTAATAAACCTACAGTACACCGCCTGGTACAAAAAAGGCTGTGAACAGGTCAGAGAAGACTCGGACTATATAGTGGTGATGGTGTGCGTGCGTGCGTGCGTGCGCGGCAGGGGTGTAGGGATCGAGGAGGTGACGGAGAAAGAGGGCTTTCTGTAGACATAAGACACTCTTAAGTTGCCCCTAATCGTTATGTTGCTGTCGTAACTGGTAATGTTGAGGGAACACTGTGTGTATTTCTTCTGCTCACGTCATTTCTGAGTGTTTCTGAGTATGATTAAAGGCCATCTGCACAACTGAGTGAGGGCGTTTCCACGTTAGGACATCTCCACACCTGGGTGAGGGCCTCTATTGTGGCACACCCGAGTTAGGACCTCTCCACACCTGCATCTACACCTTTGATATGTGCTAACATATCTCGCTAACAACATCTCCATCAGAGGCAGATACTTTGTTGCTATAGACTGATTATCTATTATCTGATATAACACAATAAATCATCATGGTAATTCAGATAGTCGCTGTTATTGTCAAAGCTAATAATATAATCAACAATATCTTCAATATAATACCACATGAACTGGCAAGTCGTGCTATTTTCGCAAAGGAAGCAGATTTTCGTTTCTAGGCCACGAGTGCTTGGTATATATGAAAGGTTGCTGTGGTGCTCCATATATTGCAGACGACTTTTTGAAACTTCTGCAAATTATTTTTATTTTAATAAACCATCAAAGAGGAATCTATTGAACAGTTTTTATGAATGTCACTAAATCGCTAAGGAGCAGCTGTGCTTTATTCTGTATTCAAGCCCTTAAACTATTTTAGGAATGAACGTAATGAAAGGATTTTACTATTTATAAATCCTTGTACCAGGGAAGCAAATTTAAAGGATTTCGTGGGGGTTTAGGGGTCCGACTTCAATTTGACAAATAATAATACATTTTTAATATATTTAATAATTTCTACTCTAAAATGCCTAAACTGAACAGTCTACACATTATGTACAACGAAATGTACATTATTGCATAGAACTTCATAGTTTAAAGGCCTTAGGCCTAATGTCACACCATAATTTTATCATGGATTGGAACATGTTTAAAGTTTTTAAATTCTAAGTAGGTTACTAAAGTTGATATTGTTGTGTATTGTATTTCTCATACTAGTATTTTGTATTGCATTTCACCTATAATGTACAACTCAATAGTTCTGAACAAAACTATGTTTCAGCAGTATTGCCATTTTTGGGTGGAGTGTGTTCCAGCAAACACAATTTGTATTAGGGATGCTGCATATGTAATCAGGCGCACTTGTGGATACAAGGATGTTTGTTCATGGCATTTAGCCTATAATTAGGTCCAGATATCTAGGTTTATTTTATATTTACTTTATTTTTTTTGTAAAGCTTAAAGGGGCTGGAGTCGATCTGGAAGAGTAATTTGTGCCAGTATAAGAGAAAACCCTCATAATGTGATTAAGTTTCATATGAAATGTACAGGTGCATTAAATACACTATCCCGCCAACAACATGCACATTTTACAACAAACCGTTTCTAAGCCTACTAACTATAAGGTATATATGTAACTTAAGTAAGCTGCAAATCTGAACTCAACAACTAGACACAGTTGTAATAACAAATTTTATATTAATATGTCTGTGAACTACACTATGATAGTATAACCCCAGCCAGGCAAAAAGTCACCGTAGTTACCAACTCAATTCATTTTACCCATACTCAGAAAATGTGGTTAAACAATGGACTTTTAATCTGCACATATGCATTATTTTATGACCTCTACACATGGACAGAGTTTGGAAGAACAGTTTTGCATTGTAAAATGTACCTGTTGTTGGCAGGAGAGTGCCTTTAAAGGGACACATGGCAATCTTGAAATATATATCAAGAAGTACAATTAGTCTCTCGATGTATTAATCCAGTATCATTTTGACTTTGAATCTGATTTCATATATTTAAATACAATTTTGGGTTTTCAACTTTTCTTCATTCTTCTACCGTAGTTTTGAATATATTATTGGTGAAATTTGTAACAATCAGTTACCAGTAGTAATATGAAAAAAAAAATTGCTTTATACTATTTTTATAATTAATATTAATGATTGAACAAATGCTATTTATGAAGAAAAACTAACGGGACGCCGCGAGTTTTTAAAAAATCAAGATTGCCGTGTGTCCCTTGTAATAAGCAGCATATTAAATTTGGTTGAAATATTATTAAAGCACTTGTTTGGACTGGAGACCAGGATGAATCGGTGTTGTTTTTAAATCATCAATATGAATTATTATGGAGTTCATATTGCCAACAGTTGTATATTTACATGTATATTTTTAAAGAAAAGTTTAATTAGATCACAATACAAGATATGAATCAATGTTAATGATTTATGGACCAAAACTAGCCAATTCATCTAGTTTTTTTCAGACCAAACTATTTAATTAACAATAATTAAATTGTACAAATCAGGGGCCCTACTTTTGTGCATATATACGTATATTTAATAATTAAATCTGAAACATGTTATGATGGCTTTATTCAGATTTGGGTTCATTGACACCCACATTGACACCCATTATTTTCTTCTAGATTACCTCCAGTCCCTTTAAATTCAAGTGTAACATACATAATATATTGAAAACACACTTCCATGTGGGACATGTGGGTTTGCATAACTTATTCTCAAAATAGTTTGAGATCTTTTCTATTATTCGGAGGCAAGTTCAGTCATCAGAGTGTACATTATGTATTGTAGCTGTGAAACTGTTGGCTTGAAAGATTATTTAATTCAAGTGATTTTAAATGCCAGTGGCAACATGAGTTCTTATAGATGTTAAAGTGACACACAGCATTTTGAAGTGTCTATTAAGCATTGATTGAAATCAGCCTTTCGATGTTTTTATCCAGTATCATTTTAACCTAATACCTGCTTGCATATAATTAAATAAAATTTTGGGGTTTCATTTTTTCGTCTTCTAACCCAGATTTAAAATATATTATTGGTGCATTATAAATGGCAGTTAATAATATGCAACACCAATTTGCTTTAAAGTATTCTTATCATAAATATTAATAATTAAACACATGCAAGTTATATAGACAAACTAAGGGACCACGCGATTTAAAAAAATATATCAAAATTGCTGTGTGTCCCTTTAATATATGGATATTGTTGTGACAAATGTTATCATTACAACTATCTTTACAAAAAAGGTGTATCTGTTCTTTAAATTGATAATCTTGTGCCTTACTGTTTAAATTTATGTTAATTTGGTTATATAAAAACAAAATTATAATTACGTTATGATACATTCATGGTTGACGTTCCAGGTTTTATCAGCATTAGATGGTATTATTATTTATGCCTTAGTAATATATATATATATGTTATAATCATGAACCTACATTGTGTGGAATCTCTCAGACTGTGTGAACATGTTTGTGAAGAAAAATAAATATTTTCATTGGCTTTGTTTAGATCTGTACGCAAGACAATTTTTTTGCGATGTGGTGATGTTAAAGGGACACAATGCAATTTTGAAGTTTGTATCATGCATTAAAATCCATTTTTTTTTAAACCAGTATCCTTTTGAATTTAAACCTGCTTACATATAATTAAATAAAATAAATGTTGAGTTTTAATGTTTCTTCTTATTCTACCATAGGTTTAAACATGTTATTGGTACAGTATAATAAACATGTTATTGGTGCAGTATAATAAACATGTTATTGGTGCAGTATAATAAACAAGATTGTGTGACCGTGTTATGCTTGGGGTATACTCGCTTGGCTTAGGTACTCGGGGTGGTCACTTCTGTGGGGCCTGAGAAAACAATCAATTCAGAATGTAGATCAACTTTCTTTTAATGTATCACGTTGAAGTATAAGGGAGCAAGTCCTTATTGTTACAATACAATAAGGGTTAACATGTGCATAATATTATGTACTATTAAATATACACATACAAATATGTTACTCCTAATTTACTCAGAATAATAAAAGTAAGTGTATGCGAATAAAGTAAACTCGTTAAGTACTTAGGTTAACAAATATAATAGTTCCTGACTCTATCATGCAAACGTGAATACACAAATCGCATTAATAGAAGAACAATGTTTACATGTACAATATATTTATGAATCGATCAATATATTTATGAATTAATCCCTTAGAATGCATCGATTTACATTACATACAGATGTAGATAAACAATATTATTGAAATTGAGAAGTAGTACGGACAATGACCGTGACCTTAAGTTAAACTTGCAATACGTTTATTTCTAGTATTTATTCTTAGAATTATTGAACCGAAGTTGAATACTTCATTTTGGTTATGACAAACGCACAATCATGAATTGCACATGAAACAATGCATTATTCCAAATAGAACTAGAACTAGACATAGTAAATTGTGATAATGTGCATAAATATTCATGTTAAAATAATAAAGTTTCTTACCTGAGAAAACAATCAATTCAGAATGTAGATCAACTTTCTTTTAATGTATCACGTTGAAGTATAAGGGAGCAAGTGATCTTTAGGTAGCTACATGCCGTTTTATGTGATTATTTCTCAGATTGGTTGTCATGGTGAAGTGGACACTTTGACCAATGAAAATCTGTCCAGGCTATTTGCTGACCTGTAACCCTTGCATATATTTAAATATTGACCAGTATATTTCGGCGGAACTGAATTGACTATGATTGATTAGGTCCGTAGAAATTCTCAGAGATATGACAGCAACTCCTACCAGGGGGTACGGCAGCTTCCTGTATTCAGACAGGGAATGGTCAATTGATTAATCTGTGGTTACCTTGAAGTTCTTAAAGTATACATATTTTTCTATTAATATCACTTTTTGGCTGACCACTTGATATATAAGCCTGGTGAGAAACTCAGAGAATGGCCGTTCAGAGTTAAACTATTTGTAAGAAGCACTGCGTCTTAATATTAATTACCGCTGCATATTTGCAAATGAAACCTTTAACATAGATAACTGCAAACTACAATTAACACAAATCAAATTCTAACGACTATATATATATGTATATGTAAATGAAAATGCAATATTCAAGAATTGAACTGGAAAAGAACATGCACACAATACACTATTAATTATAGCTGGGTAACAATCCCCTCTGGATTGGTGAAAGTTTTAGCTCCGGCTAAAAATAATGTTCACATTTATAACTCTGTCAATAGTCTCGTATATGGAACACACGTTTCGAACAGGAATGTTCATTTATATCTCGCGTGACTCACATTACTTCTTGAAAGTTATTGGATATCGTCATCGATGAAACATCGTATCAAATGTAATTAAACATAGTGATGTTTATTCTTTGAAACACTAGAACAAGTCACTGGGAGTTGCGGAATACACTTGGTGAACTGGAAGTATATATTTACAATGCACGCATTTTAGATGTTTTGGAACACACTTCATGAACTGGAATGTACATTGTCCGGAATGGGAGTAAATGTCTGCCACTGATTAGCACTATGCACACGCTGACACACTGTGTGTATTAATGAGGGATAGTATTTCACTGCTTATTTTTATGTTGAATGTTGATAGTGGTATAACAGTGTACCGGTATGTGTGTCCCGTAGTCGGAATAGGTATGAAGGAAGCGTTGTTTCATAGATTAATATGTTGCTGTATGCTTATAGTTCCGGCCGACAGAATGCAAGATACGGGTATTATTGCTAAGAGTCGCAACGGGAGTTCTAACAGGATCGCGTAAATAACTTTAATAACGAATAGATCTAAGGAATGAGTGAGAAGGAAGTGGCGCCTCAACCGTACTCACAATAAACAATAATCAGTTATGATTATTACCGATTTTAATTCAATAAATCTGTTCTGTAATTAGAGTTTAAAAAAAAATTCAAAACTTTTTTTTGATCTCGTTTTGAATTCTGCAAATAATAACTCGCACTTTAGGACTCTTATTTTTTTTTAAGCTTCTCAGCATTTTACATGGAACCTGTATTATGTCAGTGAGTAATTGGATTGATTGCACTTGTGTTCATGAATTGGTGCCGTCCTGAATAACAGGTGTGTGTGATTCACGTATGTATATGCTCGTTAGTCACAGCTCTAGTTTTTAAAGTACTTATTCCTTTTAACGACCTTCCGTCGTTTCCCTTGCTTTGTATGAGTTCTCAAATATTGATGTAAAAAGTTAGGGTCAATATTTTGCTCTGGTTCGTATGTAGGATCATTATATCCTTGCCATTTGATTTTGTACATTTGTTGACCGTTAATGACTTTCCCTCCGAGAATACGTTCGACAATGTACCATCTTTGATCACTTGTAGGTGATGTATGTGTGGCCTGTTTACTTTTGGTACGGGCAGGGGTGAATGGTACTGCTTGAGGGGATAGAGATGAAGATGGTACGCTAGTGTTATCTTTAAGAGTGTGAATATCTTGAGAGGGAGCAGTTCGAATATCATGATCGAAGTAGGCCTTTATATTGTCACAGTGAACATATGATGGAATAATCTTATTATCCCGTATTCTTTGCAACTTATATGTATAATTCGGGCCGTAAGCATGAATTGTATACGGGCCTTCATATTTGTCAGAAAGCTTTTTGGATTGTCCTATAATCGTTTTGAAATTCCGTTTCAAGACTTTGTCACCCACTCTGAATTTTGGTATTTCTGCAGTTTTATCGTGTGATAGTTTCTGTTTCTGTTTTGCAATGGTGGAATTGTCAAGTGCTGTTTCTAGTGAAATTTGCTGCTTCTGTTGAATATCTTTTATGTACTCCTTTAGTGGTTGTGAATTGATGTCTTTGGGAATGAGACTACAATCGATAGGTGTACGCATCTGACGTCCGAACAGCATGAGGAATGGAGACTGCTTAGAGGAAGAATGGATAGACATGCGAAGACCCATGAGAATAGCTGGAAGGAATTGAGACCATTTCTCTTGGTGTTGTGAGCAATATGCACGAAGGGATTTGCCTATTATGCTATTCATAACCTCTACTCTACCGTTACAAGCTGGGTGGTAGGCGGACGTTTTGTGCCGAGTGACCTGGAAAAGTTCACACAGTGCTTGCACCATTGCTGACATAAAGTTAGCACCTTGATCGGAAACAATGCATAGGGGACTGCCGTAGCGGCAGAAAATTTCGGAGTATAGTTTGTTAGCAACTGTTTTTGCATCCTGGTTGACTAGTGGGAACCCTTCTATCCATCCAGTGCATGAGTCTACTACTAGAAGAATATATTTATAGTTTTCTGCAGTTTGTGTCAGTGGCCCTAAGATATCCATATGGAGTCGAGCAAAGGGCTCTGATATTGGGATGGGATTTAAGGGGGCTTTCTTATGGTGGTAATGTCTGGTAGCCTTCTGACAACAGTCACATGACCGTATGTGATTTTCGACATCGCGGTACATATTGGGCCAGAAATATTTTAGCCGTATTGATGAATAGGACTTGTCAAATCCGAAATGTGAACCGCCCGCTCCGTCATGGTAAGCGAGTAAGATATCTTCTCTTAGTTCAGTGGGCACCGCTAGCTGTCTCTGGTAGCGCAATGGCTTCGGGACACCTCTCGATCGAGTCGTTAGGTAATGGTAAAGAACAGCATCAATTATTACGTATTGTTGGGATTCTGCGACCAGTTTTATTGCTGCTTTTGAATTATCAGGGAGGATACCGAATTCTAGGTAGTTAAGAATAGGCTGCAAGTCTGCACATTTGCGTTGTAGGTCAGATACAGTTTGCAATGTTTCCTTTTCTACCTGTGGGATAGATTGCGGGGTAACTATGGGTTCGTCATCATTCACTGCTAGTCCAGCAACTAATGGGTCTTGAACTACGGGAGGGTACTCGAATATCACACAGGTATACTGCTTATCTTCATCAGATTGATCGTGTTTGACCGAACTTTCACCTGTTATGATAGGTCCGTTGAAAGTATGAGTGCTAGAAGTATTTTGGCAAGATAGGCTGTTATTGATAGAATTGGTGCCTGATGATAACTTTGCAATGACTTCTGAAAAGTCAAATTCATCATCTGATGGGTCGTCTGGTGTTTCGGGATAAGGTCTCCTAGAAAGCGCGTCTGCATTTTGGTTTTTAATGCCGGCCTTATGTGTAATAGTGAATCTGTAGTTTTGGAGTAATAGGGACCATCTAACCTGGCGCCCTATTCCTAATTTGATTGTTTGTAACCATTTTAGAGCAATGTGATCCGTAAAGACCTCAAAATGGGAATTTGCAAGATACGGGTGGTAAAGTTTAACTGCTTCTACAAGACAGAGTCCTTCCCTGTCCGTAACATCCCACTTGATTTCATTTGAACGCAAGCTTCTACCACCGTAGGCAATAACCTTTGTTCTGCCTAAATCATCTTCCTGTGATAGGATATGTCCTATGGCTGTACCCGATGCATCTACTTCTATCTTAAATGGCCTGTTTAGGTCTGGGAATGCAAGAATGGGAGGGGAAGTAAGTTTTTCTTTAAGAAGTGTGAATGCTTGTTCACATTCGTCGGTCCATTTGACTTTTTCACTTTTATTTTTGATTAAAAGTTTATTGAAAGGGTGAACTATTTTTGAATAATTCAGTACGTATCTCCTGTAAAAGTTGCAAAGACCTAGGAATTGACGTACTTGTTTGCGTGTACGGGGACGAGGATAACTTTTGACAACCTCTGTTTTTGCTGGGTTCATTTCGATCCCTTTGTGAGAAAGAATATGACCTAAGTATTCTACTTTTTCTGCGACGAACTGGCACTTCTTTGGATTAAGTTTAAGATTAGCACTGCGCAGGCGGTTGAAAATGGTACTTAGATGGGCAATATGCGTTTCGAAGTCAGGACTATGACACAAAATGTCATCTATGAACACTAAGGCATACTTGAAATTTATTCCTTGAAGGACGCGGGACATAACCATTTGAAAAGCCATAGGTCCAGCTGTTATGCCATATGGAATTCTGTTGAATTGATAGCTTGCGCTGTGTGTAACAAAAGCTGTTTTATGTGCAGTGGAGGGGTCTAAAGGTATTTGCCAAAAAGACGATTTCAGATCCATTACACTGAAAAATTTGGATTGAGCAGTGCCGACGCAGTCTAGCGCGTCTTGTAAGTCAGGAATTGGAAAATTTATTTGTCTAGTTCGTGAATTGAGCCCTCTAAAGTCAACTGTAAACCTCATCTCGTTATTTTTCTTTTTAACTAAGACGACAGGGGCAGCCCACATAGAATCGGTTTCTGTAATTATGCCATCCTTTAACATTTGCTCAGTATGCTGATCAATAATAGCTCTGTTTGCAGGGCTTTGTCTGTAGGGACGTTGACGGTAAGGTGGGTTGTCGCCCGTGTCGATAGTATGGGAGTACATGTTCGTGCAACCGATGTCGCTACTGTCTGTAGCAAAAACATCATGATTTTTTCCCAGGAAACTGAGAAGAGAACGTTTTTGGGGTTCCGACAAGAGAGGTGAATCAACTTTTATCCCGAGATTTTCAGCTACTCTCATGTAATCAGAATCGGAGAATGTTGCAGTTTCCGATATGGAATTGATAGATGGTTTGGGATCGTCTGAATTGAAGGGAATTACTTCATTGATAAGAAATATTTTACCGACGACCTGTGATGCCCGAATATGAGTAGGTGTATTCATAGGGTTTATGACTTCGAAGCAAGCTCTACCGTTTCTCGAATTGACCAACAGTCGGGCACCAGCAAGGGAATGGTTTGAGGCAAGTTTAGAGTCCGGCTCAATCATGACTGTACAATTATTTGGCACTCTAGAAAGTCGAATATGGAATCTGACTGATTGCTGAGGCGGGACAGTAACGTTTGACACTGCTCGAGCTAACCCAGTGTGATAGGAAGAATTGATCGTAGAACACAATGAAACAATGGGTTTACCGGCGGCTGTCTGTAATGTTGAATTATCATAGGAAATGGTACATCTATTCGCTTTAAGGAAGTCAACACCTAGTATAAGAGGGTGATGTAGTCTTTTGAAAACATGAAAAGTGTGCTTAAAACTTTTGTTTCCTATCTTAAATGTAATAGTAGCACACCCGGAAACTTGAAGAATCTCGCCTCCTACACCGAAAACATGCTTATACTTAGAATGTGTGGTCGTATAGAGTGTGGAGTTCTCACTTTTGGCGACATTCTGTAATCGTTGAAAAAGAGACTGTGAAATACAAGAAATACTAGCGCCTGTATCTAGCAAGGCTTTAGTTGGGATAGATCCCATGGAGATTTGGACCGTACTTGAATCTATTAAAGTAGCAAAATTGATTGAAGCAATGTCAGCCTTGTTTAGTTTAGGATTTGCATGAGTATTTCGTTCAATTGGCCTTTCCAAGGTAGTCTCGAAACCCTTGGCAGGCGAACACCGCTATTGGGTTTTACCGCAAGCCCTGGCAATGTGACCGGTAAGTCCACACTCCTTGCATATATCATATCTGTTGGGGCAGTCATTGCGAAAATGATCTGTGTTTCCACAGCTCCAACACCTGTACGTACTGTAAGAAGGCGTGTGTTGCTGTCTGTTTTGTGGGTGGGAGAGCATAGGGCGGGGATTAAACTGGTTTGGTGGTTGATAGCTTGGACGCTGATGGCGGTTGGTGGGGTAGTGATGCTTGTCAATACGGTTTGAGTGTTGTGCATGCGCATGCTGAAAGTTGTGTCCCTTGTTTGAATCAGGAGCATGTAGTGAGGAGACTGCGTGTGATATATTGCTTAGTTTTTCTTCGAAATTGTGAAACTGTGTAGAAAAATTGTCAATTTTTGATTGTATCGTGTCTATTGCAGCTAAAGTATGTGATTCACCGGCAGCATTTGCGGTGGCGGCAAGTCTTGATATTGAAATAACATCTCTTATTGTTTTGGGGTCGCCTTTAAGAAGGTCGGGTTTGATTGACGGCAACACCCCGTTTATTAATATTTGGATTAAATTATCATCGGGGAGTCCTGCCAACCTAGCGGTATGCTGCATTTCGGTAATGTAGTCAAGAACGTTTTCATTTGGGAGCTGATGTTTATTCAGTAATTTTGAATGTAGGGCATATTTGTCACATTTCCCGTATCTATGCATGAATGCAGTTGAAAAATGATCCCAAGAGTCTATTTCGTTGGGCAGAAGTGTCCTTAGCCATTTTCTAACATTATCGTCTACAAAAAATTTAATAGATTCTAGCTTGTCCTGTTCGGAAGCTTTCCTGAGATTAAAATGGCTACTGAACATGTCTAGCCAATTTTCGGGGTCGGAATGCCCATGTGAAAACGTTTGAATTATGGAATCGTGTAAGGACAAACCTTTAACTCTGTGTTCAGTGCTATGAGTCTGCCCGACTTGTCCGCTACCGGATGGGATGTCCTCAGCATTGGTTGTTTTCCTGGCTTGTCTGGTTTCGACACTCATCCTTCCGGCTTCCACCAATTGTGACCGTGTTATGCTTGGGGTATACTCGCTTGGCTTAGGTACTCGGGGTGGTCACTTCTGTGGGGCCTGAGAAAACAATCAATTCAGAATGTAGATCAACTTTCTTTTAATGTATCACGTTGAAGTATAAGGGAGCAAGTCCTTATTGTTACAATACAATAAGGGTTAACATGTGCATAATATTATGTACTATTAAATATACACATACAAATATGTTACTCCTAATTTACTCAGAATAATAAAAGTAAGTGTATGCGAATAAAGTAAACTCGTTAAGTACTTAGGTTAACAAATATAATAGTTCCTGACTCTATCATGCAAACGTGAATACACAAATCGCATTAATAGAAGAACAATGTTTACATGTACAATATATTTATGAATCGATCAATATATTTATGAATTAATCCCTTAGAATGCATCGATTTACATTACATACAGATGTAGATAAACAATATTATTGAAATTGAGAAGTAGTACGGACAATGACCGTGACCTTAAGTTAAACTTGCAATACGTTTATTTCTAGTATTTATTCTTAGAATTATTGAACCGAAGTTGAATACTTCATTTTGGTTATGACAAACGCACAATCATGAATTGCACATGAAACAATGCATTATTCCAAATAGAACTAGAACTAGACATAGTAAATTGTGATAATGTGCATAAATATTCATGTTAAAATAATAAAGTTTCTTACCTGAGAAAACAATCAATTCAGAATGTAGATCAACTTTCTTTTAATGTATCACGTTGAAGTATAAGGGAGCAAGTGATCTTTAGGTAGCTACATGCCGTTTTATGTGATTATTTCTCAGATTGGTTGTCATGGTGAAGTGGACACTTTGACCAATGAAAATCTGTCCAGGCTATTTGCTGACCTGTAACCCTTGCATATATTTAAATATTGACCAGTATATTTCGGCGGAACTGAATTGACTATGATTGATTAGGTCCGTAGAAATTCTCAGAGATATGACAGCAACTCCTACCAGGGGGTACGGCAGCTTCCTGTATTCAGACAGGGAATGGTCAATTGATTAATCTGTGGTTACCTTGAAGTTCTTAAAGTATACATATTTTTCTATTAATATCACTTTTTGGCTGACCACTTGATATATAAGCCTGGTGAGAAACTCAGAGAATGGCCGTTCAGAGTTAAACTATTTGTAAGAAGCACTGCGTCTTAATATTAATTACCGCTGCATATTTGCAAATGAAACCTTTAACATAGATAACTGCAAACTACAATTAACACAAATCAAATTCTAACGACTATATATATATGTATATGTAAATGAAAATGCAATATTCAAGAATTGAACTGGAAAAGAACATGCACACAATACACTATTAATTATAGCTGGGTAACAATTGTGGTGTGTCCCTTTAAAATCAAACAAACGAGAAAATGGACACCATTATATAAATCAATTATTCTAGACCTTCATCTTTCAGATAAATTTACAATAATTATTAACAATTTAGCTTCAATGAATATCCCAAATAATATTTATTTCATGCAGAAAAATGGAATATTATTGCAAAAACTTTAAAAACCTCGTTTTCATGAAAATTATCTCCCATTATAATGTACAACAAGGGAGTGAGTTAAACCGTTAGTTATACATTATAAAGGGAGATAATTATGAATTAAATGAGTTATTTAATATTTTTGCAAATTTTGTTATTCCATTTATTAAATTCCTGCAATGTGTGATAAGTGTTGATTAAAAATACACCTTATCTTTATGTAACTGGAGTTTTTCCTTTTTAATATATTTAATAACTAATTTTTTTCATATATTTAAAGTATGTAATTTCAAATAAATTGTATTTTGTATTTTCATACACTTTGCCGTTCATGTCTATATGTTTGTGATAATAAAATACTGGTATATATATAAAACAAACTTTCCATTGTTTATTTGACAGAAAAAGAGGTTAAATATATTATTTTGTTTATTTGATTTGTAGAGTTTTATTTTATAGTGATTGTTTTAACTCAGTTTCATTAATTGTGCATTGTTTACTCTTCATTTTAAAATGCATGCCATTTTGTTTATAACAGTTGAGTAAATCATTGAAGAACAATTTTTTGTTTAGAATTTACCATATCAATAAGTCAAGAAACTCATTACTCAATGAGTAATGCAAACACTTAAAGTATTGTTTTTTTATACAAAAATAGAACTCACTGTATTCTGAGAACACACGAGAACACATTGAGTGTCTCCTATATAGGTCTCATTAAAATCATATCCTAATTACACTTTTCTAAATAGTATGTCTTAGTATCAGTCGGTAGCGAGCTAGCAACATGGACACTTGTGATTATTATCACCCGTGAGTGTAATTTTAGTGTGGGTTCAACCCCACGAATTGGGACATTTTTTTTTTGTACCGATATTGAATTCCGTCAAACAATCTTGTTTTTGTTTTTTTCATTAAATATTCAATAATGATTGGTGTGTTATGTTTGTCAACACAATTATTTTTTGTTTTATAAGCTAAAAGTTACAGACATTGTCTCTTTCAATACTTTGCATAGTCTGCTCCACAGTGTTTGACTGAAACGCGAGATGCGGAGTGAAGCTGTCAACACTGAGCAATTTTGTAGGCTGAAATCTGATTGGCTAATCGTAAGATCAATCTGACGTGACCTTCAATACAGTGTTGTCAGATCCTTAGTAGCATAGAGTATCGTAGCGTGATAAAGGGTCTGATTTTAATGAGATTGGAGAACACACTGAGTTTCATGTTTTAAAACAAAAAATAATTCTAAAATGATTTAATAGACTGTTTTATATGTTTTTCATTTCTTGTTAATTTAAATGCATGACTTATCTGCAAAATATTCCTTTACACAGGATTATATGTATTTATTTCCAAATGTTTTCAACATTTTTAGTCCGAATGCCAAGCCAATCCAGGCTTATGGTTTGATGATTTCCGTCCGTCCGTCTGTCCGTCTATGCGGGGGGTTTTTAAGTTGTTTTTTTCTCATTTCTCGAAAACAAATTGTCTGAAAGCTTTGAAACTGGCCACACATGTTCATTATCATTACACAATATGGCAAGAACCATAACTCTGTCTTGCATCTCCCTTTTTGACTTAGATTTTTCAGTTAAAATGTTGATTGTACAGTCATATTCGCAATCCGGCATTCGCACCACCATTGGTGATTTTTGTTATTATGATACAATACATACGTCGTTAATAGAAAAATAGAAAACATGAAACAGATAAAAATCATTATTTTTTTATCTTATATGGTTTCTTTGTGTACGTTGATCATTAAATTAATATCAATTTTTCATGTGGCAGGGTTGGGTGGAATGCAATATGTGGGGTTGGGGTGTTGGAATGTGGTCATGTGGGGTGGGGATGGAAGGTGGTATGGGTGGGTTAGCTAGGGTGGGTGGATTGCTGCCATGTGGGGTGGGGATGGAAGGTGGGGTGGGGATGGAAGGTGGTGTGTGTGGATGGAAAGGTGGTTGGTGGTGGAATGTGGTCATGTGGGGTAGGGGTGGGTGGGGTGGAATGTGTTCACGTGGGGTGGGGGTGGAAGGTGTGGGAGGTGGGTAAAATGTGATCATGTGGGGTGGGGGTGGAACGTGATATTTGAGTGTATGGGTGGGTTAGCTAGAGTGGGTGGATTGCTGTCATGTGGGGTGGGGGATCATCCAATGAAAGTGTGAGTGGGGTTGAATTGTGGTCAAGTGAGGTGGGGTGAATGGTGAAATGTGTGTGACAGGGGAATGCAGTGTGTGTGGAATGCAGTCATATATGGTGGGAGTGGGGACTGGAAGGTGGTGTTTGTGGAGTGGGAGGTAGAATGCAGTCATGTGGGATGTGGTGGAAGGTTTTAGTGGGTGTGGGGTGGGAGAAACTATTAAACCAATCAAGACACACAAGTTCTTAAGTTTTGGCAAAGTGACAAAAGAACGGATGCGCAAGGGGTGGAACAAAAGTTTAAATAGGGAAATGGCATGGGGAACACCATCGGATAAAAAAAAAACACAACCCCACCCCACTGCCCCACTTTAAACTGAAACAGAATACTAAAGTAGTGAAACAGAAGCTTAGCCAGAAACAGTTTACATTTTCACATGTAAAAAGAGCAACTGTGAGTTCATTAAATATGAAATATTGCAGGTTGCTATATTAACAAAGTTTACTTCAAACAAAATCAACACTGCTGAAATCATGAAACTGTGCTCATTATCCTTAATTAACCAATTAGTAGTCAAAGGCATGCACTCATTAGCAATAAAATGTTGATAAGTATGAAATGTTAATTTAATGCAGATAAGCAATATATAAGTAAATACTAGTATACATGTATATCAAGCAATACTATTATCATTTCCATTTTTTCTTTATTTATGATCTTATTTTTGTATTTATTACTTCTTGCATATGCCCTAATGTATTTATTACTTCTTGCATATGCCCTAATAAAAATTACTCATTTTGATTCAGTAGACTTTTATATTGTGTTTTTTGTTACCAGTTTTCTGTTCTGTTATTTCTTCATTATTGTAATAAAAAAATAATTCCCCACTTTGTTTGATTCATTTTGTGTTGTGCATGTTTTCTAGTATAGAACTTTTTATAGATAGTATTTGATTGTTTATTTCTGATGTTGAACGTGTTTACAATAAATTAGTTTGGTTATACAGTATCCATGGCGACTGTATATATTATTATCAAGTACCAGGCTGGAAGCAGAAGAGGTCATAATTTTTGTTACCAGTAAGTTATTGAGCTGTCATCACAAAATATTTTTTCCACACACAAATGTTCCAATACTGATAACATTTGCTTGCATTTAAGAGGGTGATATATGGAGTGGATGGTGGGTGATACATGGAGAAAGGGTGATATATGGAGAAAGGGTGATATATGGAGGGAGGGTGATATATGGAGTAGAGGTTGGGTGATACATGGAGGGAGGGTGATACATGGAGAAAGGGTGATATATGGAGGGAGGGTGATATATGGAGTAGAGGTTGGGTGATACATGGAGGGAGGGTGATATATGGAGTGGAGGTTGGGTGATACATGGAGGGAGGGTGATATATGGAGTGGAGGTTGGGTGATACATGGAGGGAGGGTGATATATGGAGTGGAGGTTGGGTGATACATGGAGGGAGGGTGATATATGGAGTGGATGGTGGGTGATACATGGAGGGAGGGTGATATATGTAGTGGAAAATGGGTGATACATGGAGAAAGGGTGATACATGGAGGGAGGGTGATACATGGAGTGGAGGATGGGTGATGCATGGAGAAAGGGTGATACACTGAGGGAGGATGATACATGGAGAAAGGGTGATACATTAAGATAGGGTGATACATGGAGGGAGGGTGACACATGGAGTGGAGGATGAGTGATACATGAAGGAGGGTGATACATGGAGTGTAGGGTGATACATGGAGTGTAGGGGGATACATTGAGGGAGGGTGATACATGGAGGGAGGGTGATACATGAAAAAAGGGTGATACATGGAGGAGTGTGATACATGGAGGGAGGGTGATACATGGGGGAGGGTGATACATGGAGTGGAGGATGGGTGATACATGGAGTGTAGGGTGATACATGGAGTGTAGGGTGATACATGGAAAAAGGGTGATACATGGAGGGAGGGTGATACATGGAGTGGAGGATGGGTGATACATGGAGGGAGGGTGATACATGGAGTGGAGGATGGGTGATGCATGGAGAAAGGGTGATACATGGAGTGTAGGGTGATACATGGAAAAAGGGTGATACATGGAGGGAGGGTGATACATGGAGGAGGGTGATACATGGAATGTAGGGTGATACATGGAGTGTAGGGTGATACATGGAAAAAGGGTGATACATGGAGGGAGGGTGATACATGGAGGAGGGTGATACATGGAATGTAGGGTGAAACATGGAGTGTAGGGTGATACATGGAAAAAGGGTGATACATGGAGGGAGGGTGATACATGGAGGAGGGTGATACATGGAGGAGGTGGGTGATACATGGAGGGAGGGTGATACATGGAGTGGAGGATGGGTGATGCATGGAGAAAGGGTGATACATGGAAAAAGGGTGATACTTGGAGGGAGGGTGATACATTGAGTGGAGGATGGGTGATACATGGAGGGAGGGTGATATATGGAGAAAGGGTGATTCATGGAGAAAGGGTGATACATGGTGGGAGGGTGATACATGGAGTGGAGGGAAGGTGATACATGGAGTGTAGGGTGATACATTTAGGGAGGGTGATACATGGAGGGAGGGTGATATATGGAGTGGAGGGTGGGTGATACATGGAGGGAGGGTGATACATGAAGAAAAGGTTATACATGGAGAGTGATACATGGAGGGAGGGTGATATATGGAGTGGAGGGTGGGTGATACATGGAGTGGAAGGTCAGTGATACATGGAGTGGAGAGTTGGTGATACATGGAGTGGTATGGAGAAAGGGTGATACATCGAGATAGGGTGATACATGGAGGGAGGGTGATACATGGAGTGGAGGATGAGTGATACATGGAGGAGGGTGATACATGGAGGAGGTGAGTGATACATGGAGTGTAGGGTGATACATGGAGTGAGGGTGATTCATCGCGGGAGGGTGATACATGAAAAAAGGGTGATACATGGAGGAGGGTGATACATGGAGGGAGGGTGATACATGGAATGAGGGTGATACATGGAGGAGGGTGATTCATGGAGTGGAGGATGGGTTATGCATGGAGAAAGGGTGATACATGGAGTGTAGGGTGATACATGGAAAAAGGGTGATACATGGAGGGAGGGTGATACATGGAGGGAGGGTGATACATGGAGGAGGGTGATTCATGGAGTGGAGGATGGGTGATGCATGGAGAAAGGGTGATACATGGAGTGTAGGGTGATACATGGAAAAAGGGTGATACATGGAGGGAGGGTGATACATGGAGTGTAGGGTGATACATGGAAAAAGGGTGATACATGGAGGGAGGGTGATACATTGAGTGGAGGATGGGTGATACATGGAGGGAGGGTGATACATGGAGTGGAGGACGGGTGATGCATGGAGAAAGGGTGATAATGATGGAGTGTAGGGTGATACATCGAGTGTAGGGTGATACATGGAAAAAGGGTGATACATGGAGGGAGGGTGATACATCGAGTGGAGGATGGGTGATACCTGGAGGGAGGGTGATACATGGAGTGGATGATGGGTGATGCAGTGAGAAAGAGTGATACATGGAGTGTAGGGTGATACATGGAGGGAGGGTGATACATGGAGGAGGGTGATACAAGAAGTGTAGGGTGATACATGGAGTGTAGGGTGATACATGGAGGGAGGGTGATACATGGAGTGGAGGATGGGTGATACATGGAGGGAGGGTGATACATGGAGTGGAGGATGGGTGATGCATGGAGAAAGGGTGATACATGGAGTGTAGGGTGATACATGGAGTGTAGGGTGATACATGGAAAAAGGGTGATACATGGAGGGAGGGTGATACATGGAGTGGAGGATGGGTGATGCATGGAGAAAGGGTGATATATGGAGTGTAGGGTGATACATGGAGTGTAGGGTGATACATGGAAAAAGGGCGATACATGGAGGGAGGGTGATACATGGAGGAGGTGGGTGATACATGGAGGGAGGGTGATACATGGAGTGGAGGATGGGTGATGCATGGAGAAAGGGTGATACATGGAGTGTAGGGTGATACATGGAGGGAGGGTGATACATGGAAAAAGGGTGATACATGGAGGGAGGGTGATACATCGAGTGGAGGATGGGTGATACATGGAGGAAGGGTGATATATGGAGTGGAGGGTGGGTGATTCATGGAGAAAGGGTGATACATGGAGGGAGGGTGATATATGGAGTGGAGGTCGGGTGATACATGGAGTGGAAGGTCAGTGATACATGGACTGGAGAGTTGGTGATACATGGAGTGGAGGTTGGGTAATACATGGAGTGGAGGGTCAGTGATACATGGAGGGTTGGTGATTCATGGAGTGGAGGGTGGTTGATACATGGAGTGGAGGATGGGTGATGCATGGAGAAAGGGCAATACATTGAGGGAGGATGATACATGGAGAAAGGGTGATACATCGAGATAGGGTGATACATGGAGGGAGGGTGATACATGGAGTGGAGGATGAGTGATACATGGAGGAGGGTGATACATGGAGGAGGTGGGTGATACATGGAGTGTAGGGTGATACATGGAGGGAGGGTGATACATCACGGGAGGGTGATACATGAAAAAAGGGTGATACATGGAGGAGGGTGATACATGGAGGGAGGGTGATACATGGAGTGAGGGTGATACATGGAGGAGGGTGATTCATGGAGTGGAGGATGGGTGATGCATGGAGAAAGGGTGATACATGGAGTGTAGGGTGATACATGGAAAAAGGGTGATACATGGAGGGAGGGTGATACATGGAGGGAGGGTGATACATGGAGTGTAGGGTGATACATGGAAAAAGGGTGATACATGGAGGGAGGGTGATACATTGAGTGGAGGATGGGTGATACATGGAGGGAGGGTGATACATGGAGTGGAGGACGGGTGATGCATGGAGAAAGGGTGATAATGATGGAGTGTAGGGTGATACATCGAGTGTAGGGTGATACATGGAAAAAGGGTGATACATGGAGGGAGGGTGATACATCGAGTGGAGGATGTGTGATACCTGGAGGGAGAGTGATACATGGAGTGGAGGATGGGTGATGCAGTGAGAAAGAGTGATACATGGAGTGTAGGGTGATACATGGAGGGAGGGTGATACATGGAGGAGGGTGATACAAGGAGTGTAGGGTGATACATGGAGTGTAGGGTGATACATGGAAAAAGGGTGATACATGGAGGGAGGGTGATACATGGAGTGGAGGATGGGTGATACATGGAGTGTAGGGTGATACATGGAGTGTAGGGTGATACATGGAGGGAGGGTGAAACATGGAGTGGAGGATGTGTGATGCATGGAGAAAGGGTGATATATGGTGTGTAGGGTGATACATGGAGTGTAGGGTGATACATGGAAAAAGGGCGATACATGGAGGGAGGGTGATACATGGAGGAGGGTGATACATGAAGGAGGTGGGTGATACATGGAGGGAGGGTGATACATGGAGTGGAGGATGGGTGATGCATGGAGAAAGGGTGATACATGGAGTGTAGGGTGATACATGGAGGGAGGGTGATACATGGAAAAAGGGTGATACATGGAGGGAGGGTGATACATCGAGTGGAGGATGGGTGATACATGGAGGAAGGGTGATATATGGAGTGGAGGGTGGGTGATTCATGGAGAAAGGGTGATTCATGGAGAAAGGGTGATACATGGTGGGAGGGTGATACATGGAGTGGAGGGAAGGTGATACATGGAGTGTAGGGTGATACATGTAGGGAGGGTGATACATGGAGGGAGGGTGATATATGGAGTGGAGGGTGGGTGATACATGGAGGGAGGGTGATACATGAAGAAAGGGTTATACATGGAGGGTGATACATGGAAAAAGGGTGATACATGGAGGGAGGGTGATACATGGAGGGAGGGTGATACATGGAGTGTAGGGTGATACATGGAAAAAGGGTGATACATGGAGGGAGGGTGATACATTGAGTGGAGGATGGGTGATACATGGAGGGAGGGTGATACATGGAGTGGAGGACGGGTGATGCATGGAGAAAGGGTGATACATCGAGTGTAGGGTGATACATGGAAAAAGGGTGATACATGGAGGGAGGGTGATACATCGAGTGGAGGATGGGTGATACCTGGAGGGAGGGTGATACATGGAGTGGAGGATGGGTGATGCAGTGAGAAAGAGTGATACATGGAGTGTAGGGTGATACATGGAGGAGGGTGATACAAGGAGTGTAGGGTGATACATGGAGTGTAGGGTGATACATGGAAAAAGGGTGATACATGGAGGGAGGGTGATACATGGAGTGGAGGATAGGTGATACATGGAGGGAGGGAGATACATGGAGTGGAGGGTGATACATGGAGTGTAGGGTGATACATGGAAAAAGGGTGATACATGGAGGGAGGGTGATACATGGAGTGGAGGATGTGTGATGCATGGAGAAAGGGTGATATATGGAGTGTAGGGTGATACATGGAGTGTAGGGTGATACATGGAAAAAGGGCAATACATGGAGGGAGGGTGATACATGGAGTGGAGGATGGGTGATACATGGAGGAAGGGTGATATATGGAGTGGAGGGTGGGTGATTCATGAAGAAAGGGTGATTCATGGAGAAAGGGTGATACATGGTGGGAGGGTGATACATGGAGTGGAGGGAAGGTGATACATGGAGTGTAGGGTGATACATGGAGGAAGGGTGATATATGGAGTGGAGGGTGGGTGATTCATGAAGAAAGGGTGATTCATGGAGAAAGGGTGATACACGGTGGGAGGGTGATACATGGAGTGGAGGGAAGGTGATACATGGAGTGTAGGGTGATACATGGAGGGAGGGTGATACATGGAGGGAGGGTGATATATGGAGTGGAGGGTGGGTGATACATGGAGGGAGGGTGATACATGAAGAAAAGGTTATACATGGAGGGTGATACATGGAGGGAGGGTGGTATATGGAGTGGAGGGTGGGTGATACATGGAGTGGAGGGTCAGTGATACATGGAATGGAGAGTTGGTGATACATGGAGTGGAGGTTGGGTGATACATGGAGTGGAATGTCAGTGATACATGGAGGGTTGGTGATTCATGGAGTGGAGGGTGGGTGATACATGGAGTGGAGGGTGATACATGGAGGGAGGGTGGGTGATACATGGAGTGTAGGGTGATAAATGGGGAAAGGGTGATACATGGAGGGTGATACGTGGAGGGAGAGTGATATATGGATTGGAGGGCGGGTGATACATGGAGGGAGGGTGATACATAGGGAGAGTGGGTGATACATGGAGAAAGGCTGATAAATGAAGGGTGATACATGGAGGGAGAGTGGTATATGGAGTGGAGGGCGGGTGATACATGGAGTGGAGAGTCGGTGATACATGGAGTGGAGGGTTGGTGATACATGTAGTTGAGGATGGGTGATACATGGAGTGGAGGGTCGGTGATACATGGAATGGAGGGTTGGTGATACATGGAGGGAGGGTGATACATGCAGTGGAGGGTTGGTGATACATGGAGTGGATGGTTGGTGATACATGGAGTGGAGGGTGGGTGTTACATGGAGTGGAGGGTGATACATGGAGGGAGGGTGGGTGATACATGGAGTGTAGGGTGATACATGGAGAAAGGGTGATATATGGAGTGGAGGGTGGGTGATACATGGAGTGGAGTGTTCGTGATACATGGAGTGGAGGGTGGGTGATACATGGAGTGGAGAGTCGGTGATACATGGAGTGGGGGGTTGGTGATACATGGAGTGGAGGGTCAGTGATACATGAAGTGAAGGACGTAACATATCAGCATGTAACATTCTGATCAGTAATTATGTTACATATCAGCATGTAACATTATGATCAGTAATTATGTTACATATCAGCATGTAACATTATGATCAGTTCTAAATTATTTGTCCACAGATGCACGTAATCTTTATTTTTAGTTACATGGATCATCAAACAAAGCATTATAGCCACTATCCCACCAAGAATAGGCAAATTTTAGCAAAAAATGTACACCGTTTCTATGCCTACTAACGATAAGGTAGGTAACTTACATTAAGTTGCAAAGCCGAACTCTGTACTCATAAATAAATCTAGACTTTTAGTCAGCACATGCATAATGTTAAGATCTCAACACATGGACAGAGTTGGAAGAATGGTTTTGTAGATAAATATGGCGGTTTAGTTTCTTTAAAGAACACAGGACAATCTTGATTTTTTTAAAACTCTTGTTTTTGTACGCCCATAGGGACGTATTATGTCATGGCGTTGTCCAGGCGTCTGCCCGTTGTACCTGACAACTGATTGTGGTTAACAACTTTCAAAGTATAAGGTGTACAACAATGAAACTTTGCACACATCTTCAACATGATCCAATCAATACATTGTATAAAGCACATGACTCTCTAATTTATATATTTTTAAATTATTTCCCTTGGTTTTACTTGATTTAACCTGGAACTTAAACTATATGCCCCTCTATATGCCCCTCTAGGCGGTGCTCTTGTTTCTATATAAATTGCAACTTCGCAAATCAGTATTGAGAGTTGTTTTTTAATAAAAACATATTTCTTCCACACCACACCCACTCACCCTCTCTCTCCTTCCCCTCTCCCCACCCATTTATCCCTTGCTAATAATTGTCAGATAAAGAATTTGTTACTTGGTGCACATCTGACATGATGCAAAAGATCTATGCCAAGTTTGGAGGTAGTCAGTAAGAAATTGTTGGAGAAGTTCAGGCGACTCGTCATACTTTTTAAGTTGAAAAAAGGGCAATAACTCTGCCAAAGTAGTCAAATGTATGGCCAGGTACACAACTGTGTATGATGCTGAAGAAGTGTATAAAGGTTGGAAGCAATTCACAGAAAACTGTTGGAGTTTAGTGACAATAGTTGCAATGGACGCATAAACAAATCTAGGATGAGAAAGACTCCGCTGAAGATTGTCAGATAAAAGTTCTGTTGCCTGGTGCACACTGCACACGACGCTGAAGATTGTCAGATAAAAGTTCTGTTGCCTGGTGCACACTGCACACGACGCTGAAGATTGTCAGATAAAAGTTCTGTTGCCTGGTGCACACTGTACACTGCACACGACGCTGAAGAGATTGTCAGATAAAAGTTCTGTTGCCTGGTGCACACTGCACACGACGCTGAAGACCACGTGTCAAGATTGGAAACAACCCGTGAAAATCTGTAGAAGGAGTTATCATGACAGGAGTTGTCCTTTGTAGGCAATGAACATAGAAAACACAAGTTGAAAAAAAGGGCCTTAACTCTGCATAACAATGTCGGATCAAAATCCTCGTGCAACGTGCACTGTCTGAAAAGTTGTAGGAGGACTTCAGGTGAAAAGTTCAGTCATTTGTAGGCAATGAACATAGAAAATCCAAGTTGAAAAAAGGGTAGTAACTCTGCATAACAAGGTCGGATCAAAATCCTTTCGCTACGTGCACTGTCTGAAAAGTTCTAGGAGGACTTCAGGTGAAAAGTTCAGTCATTTGTAGGCAATGAGCAACTCATGAAGGTAGCGCCATGGTGTAATGGTTAGCATTGCGGCTTAGTAACCCAGGGATCGCGCGTTCAGTCCCAGCCAGGACCGAATTTGGGTTAATTACCGAAATATTTCAAAAGTATTTCCTACCTTACCAGTCCTTCGGATGAGACTTAAAACCTAGGTCTGCTCGCTAAAATGCTTAGTGCAATACAGCGAGGATAAATAAACGCTTATACCCACCAGCAACTCATGAAAACCTGTAGGAGTTCTGATGACAAGTGTTGTCCTTTGTAGACAATGAACATAGAAAACCCGATGAAAAATAATGGATCAATGCTATGTGCACTGTGTGAAAAGCTGTAGGACTTCAGGTGAACAGTTCAGTCATTTGTAGGAGTTCTGATGATGAGTGTTGTCCTTTGTAGGCAATGAACATAGAAAATCCGAGTTGAAAAACGGCGGTAACTCTGCATACAAATGTCAGATCAAAATCCTGATGCTAGGCGCAAATCTACACATTCATGATGTAAAGATCTGTGCTATTTTTAGAAAAGATTTGTACAAATTGTAGACGGAGTTCAGCTGACAAGTATTACCAACCTATACAAATTTCCAAAAAAGCCCAGAACTCTTCTAGAACTTGTTGGATCAAAATCCTGTTGTCAGGTGCACGTCATGCTGATGTTGTCTACACCCTTTGGTTGGAGCCAATCCCTTGAAAGTGGCATCGACAAAAATTCCCGTTTCATTCAATAGAAAATCTAAGTTGTAAAAGGCCCAGAACTCTGCTAAAAAATATCAAATCAAGTGTAAATCTACACATTAAGCAGAAGTAGTGTACCAAGTTTTAAAACAACCTGTGGAAAACTGTAGAAGTTGCAATGACAAAAGTTCCTATTTGGTACAATTAATGCATAGAAAATTTAAGCTCAAATATGTCAACCAGATCGTAGAATTTTTGCCAATTGAATTAGAAATTACAATAAAGTTGATCAAACATTACGATGTTTTTAATACTGTAATATGACCATTTTTTTTAAATTAAACAAGAGGCCCAAGAGGGCCTGTGGATGCTCTACTGGCTGAAGATAAAGTTTATTTATAAGGGGCCATAAAAACCATTCAACCGGAACATGGCAATGATCTACGCAACTAGAATTGGTATTGATCATCTCTGCCAAGTTTCGTTGAAATCCAGCCAGAGGTTCAGGAGAACTAGTCTGCACAAAGTTAGTGTATTAAAACCTTTAAGGGGTCATAACTCTGCCAAAATTCATTCAACCAGAACACGGCAATGACATGTGCAATTAGGCTTGGTACTGATCATCCCCACCAAGATTCGTTGAAATCTGGCAAGGAGTTCAGAAGAGAATAATCTGTATTAAAACCTTTAAAGGGCCATAACTTTGCCACCAATCAACCAGAATATGGTGATGATATGCACAACTAGGCTTGATTCTGATCATCCTTGGAAAGTTTCGTTAAAATCCAGCCAGGGGTTCAGGAGAACTAGCCCGGAAAATGTTTGTGTATTAAAAACCTTTAAAGGGTCATAACTCCGCCAAAAATCTGTAAACCAGATCGCAGCACAACTAGGCTTGGTGCTGATCATCCCTGCAAATTTTCACTGAAATCCGGCCAGGGGTTCAGGAGAACTAGTCGGGACTAGTTTAGGTATTAAAACCTTTAAAGGGCCACAACTCCGCCAAAATCAATCAACTGGAACACGATGACAATATGTACAACTAGGCTTGTAGGCTAGTCTATTTACCCCAAATAAGGACCCAACCTCAAACAAATTCCAACAGAAAGTTTGATTGCATATTTACATTCGATAAACCCTCCTAGAGCTTAGAAAAAAACTCCTCAAAAAAAATCGATGGGGAACCTTGAAAAAAAAAAGGTTTTATAGGCACCCTAGATTTTTTTTTATAAAAATCTACATATCCATAGTATGTACAGATATATCATCAAATATGTTTAAACCGAATACTTTTCATTACTTTTACGATAGGATAGATGTTTCATAGATATTAAAACATCAAACAGAAACAACACAAGTTAAAAATGGTAAATGCTAAGAGTTTATTTTATCAATTTACGGTTTTAAAATACCCCACCCTCTATATGTTAAATTGATTTTTTTCATTTCTAGACAAATACTTTCAAATATCAAGTCACCAGTATTCTAGTTTCAATATATAATGAAACAAAACAGTAATTACATATATCTAGTACATACTACCATTAATCATTCATTTATACACGCGTAATATATTACAAACAACTGCATGTACTATGGAACACAATATAAACGTGTAATTGTATATACACATATGTACACATATATGTATATAATTAACTGATTTAATTGACCTGAGACACTGTTCAATAACCAGGTCTGTAGACAAGCCTGCTCAGAACCGATCGCTCCTGCGAACTACATTATACCCTTCGCAAAATGCCTTATGAACTTCTGTTAATCAATACAAGTGCATGTTTTTCGTTGTAATTGTACATTGCGTGTTTATATTTCATCCAAGTCCTGGGTATCCATTTGTATACTGTTGCTACAACCACTACCCCTGCACTCGCCACACCCTACCGTACACGAAAGACCGTGTTTCCGACATGTACATCGTTTTGAGTCGCAATTAAGTTTACAGTTACATCTTATAATTTTTAGTAGCCTCTCTGGAGCTGCAGGTAGATCAGTCTTGATAGGAACAAATTTACCACCTATTTTACACCAACCCCAGTCCAGTGGATTAACATCATTTCCTATCCAAATTTGAACTTGTGCATATACTCTAAAGCTGTGATACTTAGCAGATGATTCAGTTGGTGGTAATGTTTGGACTTGTACCACATTTTTACTTGTATAAGCTTTGGTAACAAATCTCCTATATCGCAGCGTGTTCAAAGTTTCGTTTGTTTTACCACTGTACAAACACTTAAGAGCTTCGTTTCCTGCTGTTTCGATATCACTTTGTGATGATACTTTATTTATGAAAATGCCTGCGTGTCGTTTCAAGTGACTATCACTAATGGCTTTCTTTAACACTACACCTTTGCCAAGACCATATAGCCGTGAAGTGGTATCGCACCCACTAAATGCGTGTACAAATGGTAATATTTTGCACATATCAGCACCTAAAGATCCTTTTGTTTGTTTGATATCCCATATCTTCTTCTTTTTTAGACTATTTTTAGAGTCAGACATGAAGTACAAATTGTTCTTTGTAACATCTGCGTGATAACATAGAAGCACAAGAAGGTCTGTATCTTCACCTATGACAACAGTTGGTGCATGTATTGCAGATTGAACTGCAGTTTCAACTATAAGGGCATCAGCATCACCACATGCATTGCTCACATTGCATCCTTTGTCTTTTAGATGTTCAGAAAGTAAATTGACAAATCTTTGTTTGTTTTCGTCATTTGACAAAACAGACTCTTTCTTAGTCTTGAATGGAGTAGTACCATCAAATTGAATTTTCGTGCCCTGTATTCCTCGTCTTCTTCTCTCATGGGTTACATCCTTAATTGACGCGCCATTACCATAGCCATCAAATACAATATGAGCTATGCCATAGTGTTTTGTAACAAATTCCGTATAGTTTGAACATATTGTGTTAAATGATGAGCCACATGCCCACGGAATCCTCTGAACTAACGAACCACCATCTAGAACATACAGAACGTTGTCATCGGAAATACTGTCAACACCGCATACACCATGATCCCAAATAGCTTTGGCCAATACTGGCTTTTGTGCTTCTCGTAAAAGGCCTGATGAATCAAATAGTGAAGATGGACTTCCACAAAGCTCGTACATAAAAATCTCCTCAGTGTCATCTAATGCATTGTCTGCTACTGTAATGAGTCTTTGAAACAACAATTGTGAATCCACGTGAACTTCATCACCGTCTATTTTGATATTGTTTTTAGTACCAAGAGTTACCAATTGGTCTTTCCTTTTGAAGGAGTACTCACTGACTACTTTATTTTTCATGTTATTTATAATGTCCTGTCCAACTTCTTTTGCTTTGTAAGCATTTACATTCTCATCAGCTATAATCCCTGTTTCAATGTTTCTGAGATCTGTATCTTCAGTACTGGCAAATGGATTTCTCGCTGTCAAAAACTCTACTAATGTATCTCTATCTTTTTCATCTCTACCGATTCGTGAGTGTGTTGTTTCCTTATGCTGCTCGCTTGTGTGCAATTCTTGTTCTGTGAAATTTTGCATTGCCATATTGATATCTGATGTAGCAGGCATAGCCATAAGCCATTGAGTTCTCTGTGTTTCCGACATGCCTCGACCTCGTGTGAGACCTCCCACAGACTTCACACTACGCATTAAAACCTGTTCAATAACCAGGTCTGTAGACAAGCCTGCCCAGAACCGATCGCTCCTGCAAACTACATGATACCCGTCGCAAAATGCCTTATGAACTTCTGGATATTTTTCTTCCAGTTCCATCATCTCCTGTAGGTAAATGTACCCGGATTTGAGATAGAGATTATGGCCAGCTGATGCCATGTATGGCAACATTTCATGCAAACTCTTGAGGTGCAATTTCCAATTCCCCATTCTTTCGGCCTTGATGAATGTTTTCAAAAGTTCCACCATGTCCATATACTGCAACCAGATCCTTGCGGTCTTATATTTCAGGAGTCTCACTTTAACTTGTTCATATCTGTTCATTAAATCTTTGAGATCACTGTCAGTGCATATATCATCTGGGACCTGTTTTTCCTCAACTATACTTTGAATAATACCTTTCACTTTTTCTGTCTGATGATCATCGTTTTGCATAACCACCTTTTCAAATAATACAGTTTGTAGAGCATCATCCACAAGAAAATGGCCCCTTATTGCTCTATTGATGGCTTTTCCATTTAGCATGTGGCTAACTGTGTTCTCAGCGTAAACTGTTCCAAGAAGTTCTTCTAAGCCGGTATTTTCCATTATTCTTCCAATGCATCCCAGGAAGCTCATTTCTGTATGGAACCCACCAAGTCTTAATATTACATCTTTGATATTGCTTGTTGGTGGCTCATTCTTCACTATGTTCAGTGCTTTCCAGTACAATGGTTGATCGAAGGTCAGGATAGGAATCCTGTTTACTTGCCTTGACTGATCAGCAACAAACTGCAAAGTTGAATATATACAAGACATATCACTTGCGCTCATGTCTATCATAGGCATATACATCACCGATGACTGTCCCGGAAACTCTCCCATTTGAAGCATTTGCATCATACCCGACCACCCAGGAGATCGAATTTTCAAGGGTTTTGCAATTTTTATCAGAAACTCAAGTTCTTTTGTCTTATCGTCAGAAGTATCCTTGCTCTGTAAATTGATTAACTCTTTGAATTTTAAATCTTCAATGTTATTGCTTTTCTGACTGTAATAACGTATGCTTATCTTACCCACTTTAAGTATATCTTCTGGTGTTACATTTATTCGTGGAATAATGCGTTTCATTTCTAGTTTTGGTGTAATAGTAGCAATGATACCCATCCCATGGAAGGTGTTTAATCCGTCTAATGTGCAAGTATTGTGATCAACGTTGTCAGCCACGTATTGGACAAACTCATTACCAGTACATTGTATAACTGTTCGATTAACTGCTGCAGCATTGGACTCGTACTTCAGAACCTCTTGGTACGAAGAACAAAAGCCTAAACTATTTAATGTGTCTCCTAAAAGTTTAGAACCATATAAATGATGCATCTGCACACCAAGACCTATCTGCAGTGGGGCAATCACTCCCCTTGGAATAGAAGCTTGTACTATTGCCTGACCTATGGATGCTATTTTCTTTTGCCCTTGATGATTATCAATTATGTTTCTTAGAAATTGTTCTAAACTACTGGGTACATGTTTGAGGTTAGACTCTAGTGTCATTATCTCGCATCCTGTTGGATACACTTATTTCGAATAATCCATAGATTTGATATCAGTACGAATTAGTTTAGCTGCTGTTTTTATTATGGCCTCTTTCTCAGATTCATTATCGTTCTTTCGTTCTCTTTTATAAAAAGAATGTAAAATTGAATGAGCCTTACTTTTAAAAGTAACAACATCATGCTTCCCATTTAATTCTGAAATTATTATCGCATCACCAAAGTATTCTATTATTTTCTTTTTCATATGTGTAGTGCTATATGCCTCGTCTTGGCATAGCTCAAACATTTTGTACACAAGGTCACATATAGTGATTTGATCATTTTCATGAGTTTCAAAGAATTTAGTCACTTCTTTAAATGCTTCTTCAACATTGTCCTTAATTGGTCTTCCTTTCTTTCTATTGTTTGAGTCTGAATACTGTGAAGGAACTTGGTACCCAGTTCTAAAATTACTGCTGCAAATTTGGTGATATCTAGCTTCCACAGCCGGCAGGTCTTGAGCATATTCAATTCGAGAAAGAACAGTATTACCCCATTCATCATTTCTATTTAGGCATACGTCTTTGACAGTTTTTTGAAACTCAAGCGTTCTTACTGGGAAAACGTCATGCCCCCTTTTATATCTATCGTGCTTGGCTTCGTGTCCACAAAACAAACATTTACTTTCAAACAAAAAATTATTTTCTACAGATCTCCGTGTTTTGGGACTAGATATATTGTTAGTATCTTCAAAGGCAGGAACTTTCGTTTCTCTCAGTTGGTTTGGGTGACAATAAACACGCCTGCATTCCTCGTGAACTAACTGTCCTGGTGTAACTATTAAACCATCACCTACAATATAAACAATGCTAGCACTCATAAAATAGTAGAATCATTATATGAAATCATGTCTATTGGTTTATTATTATTTGAAATATGGAGCACAATAGTTGATGCAAACATACATTGACTTGCTTCAAGTACAAAAATATCATTGATTCATTAACAATGATTGCTCCTTTGGGAATGGTATTTAAATCACGATGTGGACAAATGATTGTATTAACATGCACAATTAGTATTTATTACACAAAAAGTCAAAGAAAAATAATACTTGCATACCTTTATTTCTACTTGCTGCTAGTAAACCATTACACCCCTTTGCTCCAAGTTTTGTTTTAGGACGATCATCTTTAACCATACAAATAACACAGGCTTCATCACTGAAACAGTAGAATAAAATGAATAATTGTCTAGTTTAGTATACTCTTTAATTTTGCACGGATGGTCGAATGTACGGACAAGAGCAAATCTATACCTACATGTTTATATAAAGTAGGGACACAAAACTACAAACTAAAAGTAAACCATTACCTCATGATTCCATTTAGCAAGTGTAGTACGTAAATCTATTGCCACTGATGTCCATGCTCTTTCTCTGCAATTTTAATAGTGGTTGGGTAGGTATCTGCAAAAAAAAGAAAGAAATATGTTTTTTATTATAAAAAACACTTTCTAGTTTACAAATTTAACGAAAATACGTACAAAAATTGCGAAAAACGAAAATTCCGAATTCCGTAATTTATGACCCATATCGGCTTCCGTACTTTTTTTTTTTTAACATGACCCGTGTACAAAATGTATTTTCCCAATTTTTTTTTTGAAAAAGGCCATTAAACAATATACATAATGGGCGATAACACATAATTCAATATAATGTCGCATATTTTATACAGTATTTTAATAAATTGTTTGGTCTAAGCAGTACCTTTTGAAGCATAAACGCGAAAACTCATTACATACTCGCAGATAGAGATCGGAACAAACCGGGCTCAATAAGTTGCATTATATGACAAGGAAACACAATACTATTCTCGATAAGAACATTTCAAAACAAAAATAACACTTACTTGTCAAAGCCACGTCCAAAATCAGATCAGTTTCCATTTCTCCTTCTGTTATTGATAATCACAAAATGACGTCACATTGGAAATGACGTCACATAATAGTAAGGAAATCCCTAGTATGGTGTATTGTTCGGAACACCACTAAATTTCAATTTTTGCTCAGGTTTGATGTCAAATATTTCGAAAACTCCATTGAATATTCTTGAGGAGTTTTTTTCTGTGATAGCTATCTTATCGTACTATTCATTCATCGGAAAAAACTTTCTGTTGGATTTAGTTGGACGTTGAAAATTACTATGACAGACCTATTGGTACAGATCATCCCTGCAGTTTCACTGAAATACCGCCCTTTCGTCTTGACAAGGCCAAATATAGCATATTTCAGAAAATCAAGGGTCACAACTCCAATGTAAATGGTCCAATCTGGCTGTTTTCCAAACTGGTCCAAGCTTTCATTGATATTAACAATCTGGTAAAGATTGGTAAAGATCGGATGAAAAATGAAGGCCCTATCGTCTATCCGCTGTAACTGGCTATTTTTCAAACTTGTCCGAGCTTTCTTTGACATAACAATCTGGTAAAGTTTCGTGAAGATCAGATGAAAATTGAAGACCCTAACGTCTTGAAGAGGTAAAATACAGCATTTTTAAAAGATCCGAAGAAAAACGAAGGCTCTATCGTTTTAACGAGTCAAAAGTTAACGACGGACGGAATACTCCTCATCCCACAAGCTCCGTTGGACAAACTCGGACGGAATACTCCTCATCCCACAAGCTCCGTTGGACAAACTCGGACGGAATACTCCTCATCCCACAAGCTCCGTTGGACAAACTCGAGCTGTAACTACAGTACCTTTCAATCTAATATCTTGAAACTTTATAGACTACCCATGGGTCATGGATGGTCCATGTTGCTTTTTAGGTCACTGGGTCAAGGTCACCATGACCCAACAGAGGATAACGGTTTCCGCGCTGCAACTACAGTACCTTTCATCGTTGGATCTTTGGCCAGTATTGTTTTTGGGCAATATATCACCACTGCCTATCTTGGCAGAATTACACTAAAATCTATATCTTTTTTCTTTTTTTTTTACAATGCTCGTTAAATTTGGTCGACATGTCGACATTAGACGGCAGAAAATAACCATCATGCATGGAGTCTAAAACAGAATTCAGAGGCAACACTGGAAAGCACGTTCTAGGAGCATTCTGGAGGTTTTTATTTTTGATGTAAATTGAGAGTTGGTCTGGATGTCTGCGCCATTTAGTTTTAGGAACGGGGACATTACTGTTCACCATGTCACACATCTCAAAGGCACAACATGTTGAGCAGTAATGCTTGATCGGCAGGCAAAAAACGATGCTATAGAAGATTCACCCACAAAATCTACTTGTTTAGAAGAAAAAAGAAAGGCAAAATAATATATAAATCATTTATTAATATTTTAATGCAGTTCAATAGATGAAAATAATGTAAAAGTGAACCTCATGATTATTTGGTGATAATAAGTACAACAAGAGGCCCAAGAGAGCCTGTGGACGCTCTACTGGCTAACATGGCTCTTATAACATCAATGAAGCGAGTGACTGCCATTTACGTTTTTTTGAAAGTTTCGGGCAAAAAACAACTTTTTGACTAAATCAAGGGCCATAACTAAAGAATCTGGTAAAGTTTGGTAAAGACCAGATGAAAAGTGAAGGCCCTACCGTATTAACGAGGCAAAATATAGCATTTTTAACTAAATCAAGAGCCATAACTCCTCTGTTACTGGTCCGACTGGTCCAACATAGAGCTAATTCAAATTCAAAACAAACAAAAAAAATCCAAAAAAAATTCAAATAAAAAAAGGAAAACAAAAAAGAAAATTAAAAAAAAAGAAGAAAAAAAAGAAAAAAAAAAGAAAATCATAAAATCTGGTAAAATTTGGCAAAGATCAGATGCAAAATGAAGGCTCTATCGTATGACGAGGCAAATTATAGCAACGAAATCAAGGGCCATAACTCCGCTGTTACAGGTCCGATCTTGCTGGTTTTCGAGCTTTCCGAGCTTTCATTGATATTAACAATCTGATCAAGTTTGGTAAAGATCGGATGAAAAATGAAGGCCCTATCGTCTTAACGAGGCAAAATATAGCATTTTGAACTAAATCAAGGGCCATAACTCCGCTGTTAAAAGTTCGATATGGCTGGTTTTCGAACTTGTCCGAGCTTTCATTGATATTAACAATGTGGTAAAGTTTGGTAAAGATAGGATGAACAAGAGGCCTAAGAGGGCCTGTGGACGCTCTACTGGCTAAACATAAAGTTTATGTATAATATCATTCAACCGGAACATGGCGATGACATAAGCAACTAGGCTTGGTACTGATCATCCCTGCCAAGTTTTGTTGAAATCCAGCCAGACGTTCAGGAGAACTAGTCTGTATGAAGTTAGTGTATTAAAACCTTTAAGGAGTCATAACTCTGCCAAAATTCATTCAACCAGAACACGGCAATGAGAGGTGCAACTAGGCTTGGTACTGATCATCCCCACCAAGATTCGCTGAAATCCGGCAAGGAGTTCAGAAGAGACTAATCTGGACAAAGTTTGTCTGTTAAAACCTTTAAAGGGTCATAACTCTGCCAAAAATCATTCAACCCAAATATGGCGATGATATGCACAACTAGGCTTGATACTGATCATCCTTGTCAAGTTCAGCTGAAATCCAGCCAGGGTCAGGAGAATTCGCCCGGAAAATGTTTTGCATCAAAAACCTTTAAAGGGCCATAACTCTGCCAAAAATCAGTAAACTGGAACACGACGATGATATGCACAACTAGGCTGGGTGCTGATCATCCTGTAAAGTTTCGTTGAAATCTGACGAGGGGTTCAGGAGAACTAGTCCAGACAAAGTTTGTGTATTAAAACCTTAAAAACAGCCATAACGCTGCCAAAAATCATTGAACCGGAACACGGTGATGATTTCCACAACTAGACCTGGAACTGATCATCCCTAAAGAGTTTCGTTTAAATCTGGACAGGGGTTCAGGACAGACTAATCTGGACAAAGTTTGTCTGTCAAAACCTTTAAAGGGCCATAACTCTGCCAAAAATAATTCAACCGGATTATGGCGATGATATGCACAAATAGGCTTGATACTGATCATCCTTGTCAAGTTCAGCTGAAATCCAGCCAGGGGTTCAGGAGTATTCGCTCGGAAAATGTTTTGCATCAAAAACCTTTAAAGGGCCATAACTCTGCCAAAAATCGGTAAACTGGAACAAAACGATGATATGCACAACTAGGCTGGGTGCTGATCATCCCGTAAAGTTTCGTTGAAATCTGGCGAGGGGTTCAGATGAACTAGTCCAGACAAAGTTTGTGTATTAAAACCTTTAAAGAGCCATAACTCTGCCAAAAATCATTCAACTGGAACACGGTGATGATTTCCACAACTAGACCTGGAACTGATCATCCCTAAAAAGTTTCGTTTAAATCTGGACAGGGGTTCAGGAGAACTAGTCTGGACAAAGTATGTGTATTAAAACCTTTAAAGGGACATAACTCCACCAAAATCATTCAACAGAAACACGGTGATGATATGTACAACTAGGCTTCGTACTGATCATCCCTGAAAAGTTTTACTTAAATCCGTCGAAATGAAGGCCCTTTCGTCTTACTGAGGCCAAAATATAGCATTTTTCAGAAAATCAAGGGCCACAACTCCTGTGTAAATGGTCCAATCTGGCTGTTTTTCAAATTTGTCGGAGCTTTCATTGCTATTAACAATATGATAAAGTTTGGTAAAGATTGGATGAAAAATGAAGGCCCTATCGTCTTAACGAAGCAAAATATAGCAATTTTAACTAAATCAAGGGCCATTACTCCGCTGTTACTGGTCCGATCTGGCCGGTTTTCGAACTTTTCCGAGCTTTCATTGACATTAACAATATGATAAAGTTTGGTAAAGATCGGATGAAGAATGAAGGCCCTATCGTCTTAACGAGGCAAAATATAGCATTTTTAACTAAATCAAGGGCCATAACTCCGCTGTTACTGGTCAAATCTGTCTGGTTTTTGAACTTGTCCGAGCTTTCATTGATATTACCAATCTGGTAAAGTTTTGTAAAGATCAGATGAAAAATGAATGCCCGATCATCTTAACGAGACAACGAGACAAAATATACCAATACAGCATTTTTAACTAAATCAAGGGCCATAACTCCGCTGTTACTGGTCCGATCTGGCTGGTTTTCGAACTTATCCGAGCTTTCATTGATATTAACAACCTGTTGACGTTTGGTAACGATCGGATGAGAAATGAAGGCCCTATCGTCTTAACGAGACAAAAGTTAACGACGGACGACGGACGGACGACGGACAACTCGGCATCCCATAAGCAAAATGAAGGCCCTATCGTCTTGAGGCAAAATATAGCATTTTGAACTAAATCAAGGGCCATAACTCCGCTGTTACTATGAATGGTTTTTGAATTTGTCCCAGCTTTCATTGATATTAACAATGTGGTAAAGTTTGGTAAAGATAGGATGAAAATGAAGGCCCTATCATCTTAATGAGGAAAAATATAGCAATATAGCATTTTTAACTAAATCAAGGACCATAACTCCGCTGTTACTGGTCCGATCTGGCTGGTTTTCGAACTTATCCGAGCTTTCATTGATATTAACAATGTGGTAAAGTTTGGTAAAGATAGGATGAAAAATGAAAGCCCTATTGTCTTAACGAGGCAAAATATAGCAATATAGCATTTTTAACTAAATCAAGGCCCATAACTCCGCTGTTACTGGTCCGATCTGGCTAGTTTTCAAACTTGTCCGAGCTTTCATTGATAATAACAACCTGTTAAAGTTTGGTAAAGATCAGATGAAAAATGAAGGCCCTATCGTCTTAACGAGACAAAAGTTAACGACGGACGGATGGACGACGGACAACTCGCCATCCCATAAGCTCTGCTGGCCCTTGGCCAGTAGAGCTAAAAATGGAGCTCTTCAATTGGAAATCCATTACAAAAAGTGTGTTTTTGTAGATGTGTTTATGCTCTGGTAGTTTGAAAAAGAGTGGCTAATGAAACGATTTTTAAGCTGTTATGTATTTCAGCTTTATCAATTGGTGTAGTCCGTTTTCCTTTTTATTCGCCAATGGCCAACCTTAGTTGGAGTTGGGAACCAGACTTACAATCTTACAATTTGTGTAGATGTACAATTCAACTTTCCCAGAACTTACGCATTGTAGGTTTGCAGCCTTTTAAGCTTTATTTTCTTGTGGGTGGGTGGGGATGGGGGGGTAAAGAAGGTGTCATAATTTTGAATTTACCTGAATTGGAGTTTTACGGCACTGTCACTGTGACCAACACAAAAAGGTATTGTTTTCTGTCAATTCTGATTTGCCCTATACCCCCATCAATTCCATGGTTACACACATTGTGGTTTGCACTTAAAATAAAGAAATAAGGCACCATAATTGAATTTAATTGAATTGGAGTAAAAAAGGTATTGTTTTCTGCCACCACTCAAGCTGTACCTGTCACAACTAGAAGGGTGATCCATTGAACACTTGTGCCACCTGCCGTGTGCTTATTTCACTGAGTACAATCCAACTATAAAGTTTGAAGACACGGGGTGCAATCCTTCATGACCATGTCAATATTTTGACAAGTTATGAGCCAGGTTAGATTTCAGGTTAAAGTTTATGAAAAGCAGGCATAACTCTACCAAAACGAAAGTCAGAGTTATTGAACAAATGTAATGACATTCCTTCCGTTAAGATGAATATGTGTGAGAAGTTTCATGAATATAGGTCAAATACTTTTCAAGATAAGGCCGGTTATGAGCTTGGTTAGGTTGCAAGTTAAAGTTTTATGAAAAGGGGCATAATTCTGCTGAAATGGAAGTCTGAGTTATCGGTCATGGTAACACTATTCTGTGTGGTAAGATGAATAAGTGTGTGAAGTTTCATGAATATAGGTAAAATACTTCTCAAGTTATGGCAAGTTTTGAGCTTGATTAAGTTGCGGGTTAAAGTTTTATGAAATTGGGCATTGTCAAAATTCAAGTTAGAGTTATTGGACATTCCATAGGTTAATTGGATATGTGTGTGAAGTTTCATGAACGTATGTCAAATACTTTTCAAGTTATGGCCAAGGTTAGGTTGCAGGTTAAAGTGTGACGGACGGACGACGACGGACAAAGTGATCCCTAAGTGTCTGCCACGCTCATTTAATGGACATAACAAAAATTACAAAATGAACATGAATTTGAGAGGATTTTACCCTCTGCGTGGATAAGCAGTGGTCCTATCCTTGCCCGGGAACCACACCTTGAAAAGTCCACTTGAAATGAAATTGGTGTCTGATTCATTGACAGAAACTATCCAGTTATTTTAAAGTTCATGTTAGGTGGTAAAAGCATGAAAACATACATCATCATTGTTATGGCATATATTTTATTTTAAATGATCACAGGTTCTTTTATAATTGAACAACAAATTCCTCTTAAAACAATACATATATACAACATTCTAGATGTATGCACATAATTAAAACACCGATAATACCTCTGATTTCATATACATGTACATATAATATACATTGATCATTTATATTCATTTTAATACAACACGTTTATGTTTATCAGGGATCTGTGGTTATCTCCCTTGGCAAAACTTTCCATCCAGAAAATATGGTAAGGTTTTTCAACTTTCCAAGGGCAAATCCAGATGAGGCCACAAGATGGCAGCACTGACATTGTAATGGATAACAATTAGAACATACAGAGGAAGTTCCCTTTAACCTGTGTATGAGTGTAAGGAAATGCTGCTTAAAAAGGGACACACGGCAATCTTGATTTTATTACTTTTTCTACAAAACTTGCATACTTGTCAATCATTATTAATAATTGTTTGAATAAAGCAAATTATTTTTGCCTATCACTAATTACTGATTATACTGCACCAATAATATATAGTATATAGAAATATGAACAAACATTTTTAATTCCGAATTTATTTCCTTTTATTTACAATTTATAAGCAAGCAGATTTAGGTCAAAATAATACTAGATTAGTCCTTCGAGATATTAATTCTTAATGCTCCATACATACTTCAAAATTGCAGTGAGTCCCTTAAGTGGCAATAAAGAAATGTTAGACAAAATGTGTTTGTTCCTCAATAAAACATTCACATAACACCGGGACAGCCATCAATCTGGACGATTTTACATAACACAAAACACAACACAAAATCATGTGTATATCTGTCAATTAAAACAACTACATAAGTTTGAAAATCAATATCATTTATGAGCCTCTGTTAAGTTTTTTTCCATACCCCATATAGCCAAAATATTAGTTTCGATACGCCATACAAGCTTTTTAATTTACCTATGTTTTCGACATAGACAAATTTTTTTTTTACAATATGCCATATGAGGCAAATATTCTTTTTCATATGCCAGATGGGACCCCACCTAAATGGGCCTCATTTATTGGCTCCTCGCAAATGCATGTGGTAACAAAACATCAAAGACTCACAAATCAACAATAATAAAACATAACTTTGTTAAAATTAATTAAAATGTATGGTTTTGACTACAAAATGAACAGAAAAAATTGTTTCACAGAGGTGAAATCTTGAAGTTATCAAGCATTAAATTAAAACTTGAGTTTATTAATCCACTATCCTTCTGACTATAAACCTACTGGAATATAGTTACCGGTAAATACATTTTAGAGTTTTTAATTTTTGTTTGTTATTTTACACTACTCAACTTTTATAATCGGTCAACCAGGTTTTTTGAAAATAACATGAATACTAAAAAAAGGAAATCACCGAAACACATACCAATATTTTATTAAGTTTATCAACAAGGTTTTAGTCCAATCAAGGCAGATTAAGTTTTATAAATCGCTAGCGATATTTGTTAAACGATGCCAGTTTAACATCGAAAATATGAATTATTAAAAAATATATAATTCTTTGAAAAGTGACCGATTATAAAAGTTGAGTAGTGTACATTGACTTTTAACAGATCACTGTGCAATATTATCAACAATTAGTAATATGCAAACATTATTCAAGTTGAACTATTCAAGTTATGTAGAAAACGAACAGGATGCCGCGATTTTTAGAGATCAAGATTGCCCAGTGTCCCTTTATGATAACTGTTACGTTCACGATATCAACACAGAAGTGTAGTTTTCACAGTAACTACATAGGTTCTTGTTAAAATAAACTGTTCATTCATTGAATGAGTATGAAGTGTATGGCCATTGCTTGACTGCAGTTTAACTGGAACCAACTCAAATGCTGTTATTTAACTGGAACCAACTCAAATGCTGTTATTTAAACTGCAACCAGCACAAATGCTGTTATTTAACTGGAACCAACACATATGCTGTTATTTTCAAATTTTAAAGCTCGTCACACATTATATTTTTCAAATCATGCAACATATAAATACAGACACAAGAATAAAAACAAAACTGTAAAAATATCACAATCTGATTATATGAGGTTAAACCCGCTAATTACACTACATGGACCAAATTGCGTATGCTGGAGCACGTGGCATCTGCCGGAGCATGCGTCGTCTGCCGGAGCCTTGTCTCAGAATGCACCACAGTGAACTCAGATTATGACTGGTCTGGTCACATGATTATTGTCATTAAGTGTAGATATAAATTTAATGAAGGAAGGACATTTATAGGGATGTTAAGTTTGTATGGCTAAAAAATTTCATTTGAAACATTTGACCTTGACCATTATATATTGGCGTGGTGATGTGGTCATCGTCATAATGTATACGTTGAAGTTTCATGAAGAAATGAAATGTTACAGGCAATGTTAACTTTCTGTGACCAAAATTTTACTTTACCCGAGACTATATGTATATTTGTGTGGTCATGTGACTTTTGTCATAATGTGTATATATATATAAAATTTATATGTGACAAAAAATACTTTTGAACCAAGACTAAAACCTTCACAGTGACCTTGCATGTGACCTTGACCTGTATTTATTGCTGTGAACTTGTGATCACTAGGCTATTGTTTTAAAAGTCTGATGGAGAAATATAAATGTAGGAGTTACAGGTAATATAAGACTTTTGTGTTGGTGGATACACAAGACAACGGACACAGTGATCCTCATAACTACATGATTGTAATGTATTCTCCACCATTTTTTAAGGATAAGCCGTAATTATGATCCATACTATTATAATCTATTTATTTATATACGATGACTAGATTTTCATCGTCTATCACACAAAGTGTGGTTAATCAAAAGGCATTTTCTTGTGAGGGCTACTTCCATACATGTACCACGTTTGGTCAAAATAGAAGAGCTAGACAAAGTGTTTCTTTGAACAATAGCTGAAGATGAGTGTTATACAAGATCATCTTCAGAATATGATCCTTAAATGTCAGACATTCTAACTTAAGAATTGATTTGCATTTTTGGCGTTTTAAACGCCGGTAGTAAATGGCATATTTCATGCATTTAGTGCTTTATGGTTAAGTTGCCATACACTATACCGGCATTTAACGCCATACAAACCCTGAAAACGGGTGAATCAATTCTTATAGTATTTTTCCCATTGCTGTAACATATGATAACAATAAAAAATGTTTTAAACTCCATAAAATCAAGATCAGGTAAGAATGTATTTAAAAAAACACAGTCTGTCACCAAGCTTTTCAGTTGTCAGTTTTATACAAGCTTAAAAGTATACATGCTTAACGGGGACGTTGCACTATTCTGGAACTAGTTTCACTTAAAAGGGCTTTAAACTGTGGAAAAAGCTGAAAAAATTATCAAAATACAGTCGAACCTCGATAGCTCGAAGTCAGCGGGACCATAGGGATATGCTCGAGCTATCGGTGGCTTCGAGGCATCGAGGTAACGGTAAAACCCAAAATATCTATCCGAATTTGTGTACCACCCGAAATAGTGTTACTTGTGTACGTGATGTATCGTTCTCGGTACGTTTTTTATGTTCATGCATGTTTGTTTAAACCTCATAACGGATATATAACATGTAATTGTTACACTGAAAATACAAGAAAAACTGCAATAATGTGTTTGTTGTATCATGTATTTAAAGAAATATCACACAAATAAATGTTAACATACATTCCGGAAGTCCGAATAATGAGAACAAGGTAAGACTGGTTTCGGTATATTATTTAATTAGAAAATCAACCGTGTTTAATTTATCGTAATTAACAGTAAACGAAGTTCACTGAGCATAAATTGTATCTGTCTATTATCGCTTTTCAATCATAAATGTTCGCACCTTTAACAACCAACTTGATCTGTTTTCGCACTATGTTCGAACTTGTTACAAACAAATACAAACACGTCGATTACAATTAATATGGCCGACGTCGCATGGCAACGGATCATCACCTTTGATTAAGCGAGGTTTAAATTCATACAAAAATGGACCGTAAAAAGTATTCGAGTGAGCCGGGGTATTCGAGAAATAATATTCGAATAATCGAGGTTAAATTACATTGAATTATACAGGAGTTGTGTCGGGACCTGAAAATGTGTTCGAGTTACCAATGGTATTCGAATCACCGGTGTTTGAGCTATCGAAGTTCGACTTTATCTTAAACAATATAGGAGATATGATCTTTTGAAAATGTGCAAAAATACTTCAATGGAGGCAGCCATCTTTGAATGTCATCGCGCCTTTTTTCCATATATGAAAAATAGATAAGATAGCGTTTAAAGCAAATACATGTATTAAATTATAAATACAAGGTAAAATATTTATATTGTATATGCTCTTTTTACGATTTACATGTATTTGCAGTGATATTCTTTGTTTTAAATGATATTTATCAATATACAATAAATGGTAATAGGGCGCGATGACGTCATCAATCCAAGATGGCTGACTCCATTTGAGAATTTTTGCAAATTTTTAAAAGATCATATCTCTGTATCTTTTTATGATATTTTGATAATTTTTTTCAGCTTTTTCCATCTTTTTTAAAACTATTTTAAATGAAGCTAGTTCCATAATAGTGCAACAACCCCTTTAACGCCAATACATCTGGCGGCAACAGTTACACAACTATACAATGACAAGGGTATGATAACCAGTCTGCCTGTATAGTTCATCTTTTATTAAAATGGACAGCGCCATTTTTTCAAATCTATAAATATATGGGTTCTTTTAAGCTTCACTTATAACGTGAAGAAATAAAATGTGAGCTTTTAAAACTTCACATATATTTTTAGTCTTCACATATAATTTATAAAACCTTGCATACATTTTTCCATATATCTGTGGTCGTCACATATGATTTGTAATACAACCTCATAAATATTATGAAGACAGTGTCATAAACCTCACTTTTGACTTGTAATAAATCTCACATATGATTTGTAATAAACCTGCCTAAATATTTTTCCTTAAAATACACAAAGTATGGTAGCCATATCATCACATATGACTTCCTTCATCTTGACATTTAGACTAGTTTTCACTTTTTACTCATAGTTAATTCACTCTGCTTTTAACATTACTGTCAAACTGACTAAAGAAACCACCTTTTTTAAGGAACCACCTGTTTTAACAGACCATCATTTAATTTCCTAACTGTAATATGTGCAGCATTTTTTAAATTAAAATACACCTAAGAGACCACCTGCATTTAAAGACCAATTGTGCTCTTCCATTTAGTGGTCTCGTAATGCAGGTTTGGCTGTAGTAAATGAGTGGGGCAAAAGAATTTACAGAAAATTAGAGGCTATATTTTCAAACACCTTTTTTAACACAATCTTTAAATAAGGCTATTCTGAGATGCCTCTTAGATAGGAATCTCAGAATCTTGAAACACCTTTTCTTTTAAAACATCCCAAATTTGTATAAAACTCAGTCAATAATTTCTTCCTTCCACTTTTCCTCATCCTCCTTTTTTGAGTCGGGTCTCAACTGACTCTTCAGGCCTCCGATAAGATTTGACGTTGCCTCGGGTATTGTGATTAGTGGTTGGACAATAGTGGGCGGGATTTGTCGTAGAACTCCTCCCACTGCACCCATAATACCCTTGTTTGAGTGTTCTTTTGTTGCAGCTTCAACTATGGTGTTGGCTGTATCGGAAAATCCCTGTAATAAATGTATTATCAATGTAAAGATGCCGCTTAATATGTACAAAAACAGGGCCCAAGCCAGTACATAAACAGGGCCCAAGCCAGTACATAAACAGGGCCCAAGCCAGTACATAAACAGGGCCCAAGCCAGGTACATAAACAGGGCCCAAGCCAGTACATAAACAGGGCCCAAGCCAGTACATAAACAGGGCCCAAGCCAGTTACATAAACAGGGCCCAAGCCAGTACATAAACAGGGCCCAAGCCAGTACATAAACAGGGCCCATGCCAGGTACATAAACAGGGCCCAAGCCAGTACATAAACAGGGCCCAAGCCAGTACATAAACAGGGCCCAAGCCAGTACATAAACAGGGCCCAAGCCAGTACATAAACAGGGCCCAAGCCAGTTCCAAATTCCAGGAAGGAAAGAAGGAGAAGTTCCCAATCATTTTCAAGTTTTCCTTCTATGTATCATATCATAAACATCTCTTTCCTGTCATCGACAGTGAGAAGTCAGCAGTATGAGGCAGAGCTGTAGATAAGCTGAGTTTTTGAGTAATTTACTCATATTTTCCTTACAAAAACCCTCATTTTTAAATAGTGTATCTCTTACTACAAATACTCATATCTTTTAAACATCATGACTTTTATATTTGCATGTATTGTCTAGTGGAACAGTTTATTCCATATTCAGATGATGAAAATTGTTCTAAGCATGCATCTAAAATTAAGGTCATACAGTGTTTCTTTTGTTTTTACTTAATTTAATCAGAATAGTTGTTTCTTTTAAAATGTATTGATTCATATCTATTTTGCATGAACTATTTAATAAAACTGTTAACACTGAATGAGTTCCTTGTTACTCATTCATTTTGAATCTGACGAGTAAACACTCACTGCAGTCAAAAATTATCTAAGCTGTGATGAGAGAAGTTTAAGCACACTTTTGCATGTCGCTTACGGCCCGCATACAACAAGTAACTTTTACAGAGGGTGCCCAAATATCAATGCAACAAGTATTGTTTGAAAAAACAGATTTGATCGAAATAATTATCGTAAGAACTTGAGGGACATAGTGTTCTTGCATATAACTTCAACGTTGTTTTTTTTACCTTGAAACTAACTTCATTTATTAGATGGTGGTCTCACTACCAATAAGGAAGGGAGAGTTACAGTTATGATCTAGCACCATTTCGATGGGTCAACGCAACACCATTGTAGCTTTTTCTTTATTTATATGTAGTTACAACAGTGTTGTGTTAACCCTCTAAATTTTATTAAATGGTGTGTCTGTCTGCTATTGATAAGGAAAGGAGAGTTACAGTACAAGAATCTTCCATGGCAATTTCAACCCAAGTTATAAGTGTTTTTATCGGAACCGAGGCTCTGCCATGATAGATTATTTTTCTTGCATATCAGAGACATGTTGTGCGTTGATGCCGCCAGCTACTAAAGTTTTGCATGTTTTCCTGCATACCGGATGTTGGTACGAGCGTGCATCTTATTTTTTACCCTAGGGTGAGATGGAAATATCTAGCCCCGGTAAAATGACGGATATCCTTGTCTGGTATGCAAGAAATTATGTTTTACATGGCAGGTGATGGAAAACTGGACCTTATACATGGGGGAAGATAAAAGTCGCCACATCAATAATAACAGTTGCATATATCATTGTGTAAATAAACATGCAAAACATGGCGACGTCAACGCGCAGAATGTAAATGATATGCAAGAAAAAGAATCAATCATGGGTATCCGGTTCATATAAAAAAATTATACCGCGTGTTGGAATTCCCGATCTTCACCGGATACCCTTGAAAGATTTTTATAATCTAGCATAATTTATTAAATGGCGAGTCCAGTAACTTAAACAATGGCATAACACTTACCTCTCTCAGAACTATGTAGGCATTTGTGACCCCTTCCCTCAGGTCTGCTGGCTGGCGTGGATAGTAGCCACGCTTTCTGGGCCCCGGTGACACCATGTCAAACGTCAGTTCTGCAAACCACTAGGGGAAAAATACATTTATGAAGAATATTAATTTTATGAGAATTTGCATTTATTAACCTTTCCAAATAGATAATAATAGACATTTTAATGAGTACGGTAACAACAGGAAGTTATAAACATAAATCCATCTTTAACTCATGTATACAGATCTATTAGATTCTTTCCACTGGTATATATCTATTCTTTATAGCAATTTTTTTTAAAATTTGAAATGGATTACGAACAGCTCTTCATCGCTAACACAGACAAAGCAGTTGACATTGAGAATGAACCAGCTCCCTGCAGGAGGCCTCAAATAAACATTTAATATTTTGTTTTAATATAATCTCTTTACCTGTACCCCCTGTACAACCCTATTTGTCAGCTCTAACACCGACATAGCAGTCGACATGGAGAACGACGAAGCACCCCGCTGGAGCCCCCTCACTATACGGCCATCTTTTTTGTACTGCTCAACCGGCAACCAAAACAGATCTTTCACACCATGTGCTGCAATTTACATCACAATGTTTTTACCACAGCCCTTCAAATTATTTCAACACATATTTATGCAAATGGTAACACAGTCATCAAATGGTAACATAGTCATCAAATGGTAACACATTCATCAAATGGTAACACAGTCATCAAATGGTAACACAGTCATCAAATGGTAACATAGTCATCAAATGGTAACACACAGTCATCAAATGGTAACACACAGTCATCAAATGGTAACATAGTCATCAAATGGTAACACACAGTCATCAAATGGTAACATATTCATCAAATGGTAACACACAGTCACCAAATGGTAACACACAGTCATCAAATGGTAACATAGTCATTAAATGGTAACACAGTCATCAAGTAGTAATACACAGTCATCAAATGGTAACTCAGTCATCAAATGGTAACATAGTCATCAAATGGTAACACACAGTCATCAAATGGTAATACACAGTCATCACATGGTAACATAGTCATCAAATGGTAACACACAGTCATCAAATGGTAACAGTCATCAAATGGTAACATAGTCATCAAATGGTAACACATTCATCAAATGGTAACACAGTCATCAAATGGTAACACAGTCATCAAATGGTAACAGTCATCAAATGGTAACACACAGTCATCAAATAGTAATATAGTCATCAAATAGTAACATATTCATCAAATGGTAACAGTCATCAAATGGTAACATAGTCATCAAATGGTAACACAGTCATAAAATGGTAACATAATCATCAAATGGTAACACACAATAATCAAATGGTAATACACAGTCATCTAATAGAAACATAGTCATCAAATGGTAACACACAGTCATCAAATGGTAACACAGTCATCAAATGGTAACAGTCATCAAATGGTAACATAGTCATCAAATGGTAACACAGTCATCAAATGGTTAACACAGTCATCAAATGGTAACACACAGTCATCAAATGGTAACATAGTCATTAAATGGTAACACACAGTCATCAAATGGTAACATAGTCATTAAATGGTAACATAGTCATTAAATGGTAATACACAGTCATCAAATGGTAACACACAGTCATCAAATGGTAACTCAGTCATCAAATGGTAACATAGTCATCAAATGGTAACATAGTCATCAAATGGTAATACACAGTCATCACATGGTAACACACAGTCATCAAATGGTAACATAGTCATTAAATGGTAACATAGTCATCAAATGGTAACATAGTCATCAAATGGTAACACAGTCATCAAATGGTAACACAGTCATCAAATGGTAACACACAGTCATCAAATGGTAACATAGTCATTAAATGGTAACACAGTCATCAAGTAGTAATACACAGTCATCAAATGGTAACATAGTCATCAAATGGTAACACACAGTCATCAAATGGTAATACACAGTCATCACATGGTAACATAGTCATCAAATGGTAACACACAGTCATCAAATGGTAACACACAGTCATCAAATGGTAACATAGTCATCAAATGGTAACACAGTCATCACATGGTAACATAGTCATCACATGGTAACACACAGTCATCAAATGGTAACAGTCATCAAATGGTAACATAGTCATCACATGGTAACACACAGTCATCAAATGGTAACATAGTCATTAAATGGTAACATAGTCATCAAATGGTAACATAGTCATCAAATGGTAACACAGTCATCAAATGGTAACACAGTCATCAAATGGTAACACACAGTCATCAAATGGTAACATAGTCATTAAATGGTAACACAGTCATCAAGTAGTAATACACAGTCATCAAATGGTAACATAGTCATCAAATGGTAACACACAGTCATCAAATGGTAATACACAGTCATCACATGGTGACATAGTCATCAAATGGTAACACACAGTCATCAAATGGTAAAAGTCATCAAATGGTAACATAGTCATCAAATGGTAACACAGTCATCAAATGGTTAACACAGTCATCAAATGGTAACACAGTCATCAAATGGTAACACACAGTCATCAAATGGTAACACACAGTCATCAAATGGTAACAGTCATCAAATGGTAACATAGTCATCAAATGGTAACATAGTCATCAAATGGTAACACACAGTCATCAAATGGTATTAGCACAGAGTCATCAAATTATTTTACTGCATATTCATTCAAATGGTTTTAATGCACAGTCATCTAAAGTCATTTGTCTCATTAAGATTTATGAACATTGCAAAAGAGGACAGACATACATACAGTCAAGGGTAGTACCATAAATCCAAATACATGGTCGTGCATGTCAGTGTTTCAGGTTTAAATACTATGCCATTGAACAGAACATTTTCTTATACACTAGACGACATTTAAGGTACCCTGATTTTAAAGCTAATAAAACATTTATCTATTCACCATAATTTACTCAAATTTTTAACACGTTCTTTAAAGCGGTTACTGAATGTAATCCGATTATAAAATCTATTATGAAGTTTCAATTTTATTTGATGAATGTTAAGAATTAACAAGAGGTCAATGACCTTGAAGCTCTACTGATTGATTTTGATTTCAGGAAGTAGTCGATACAGACTATTAATTAATTTTTAGCCGTGGCGGCCATCTTGAATTTCCGGCCGACCTGAAATTTTGCTAGGATCAATTAGACATCAAGAGCAACATTCCTGTGAAGTTTCATGAAAATCCGTCAAGTAGTTTCACAGGAATAGTCGCTACAAGTTTTCATTATATAACTCTATGTAAACAAAGATGGTCGCTGGCAGCCATGTTTAACGTCGAATCAAAACGATTTTCGACAAGGACCAACATCATGTCATGCTGATCATTTTAGAAAAAGTCCCATATCAATATCACTTATTGTTTTCATGAAAAAGTCGCTACAAACTTGTTTTGTAAAAACCTGTTTTTAGATCTGGCGGGGGGGCTCGTCAGTCGGATGGGGACGTAAACCGGGCGGTCCCGTGTATCGGTCTATCCTCCGAGCACGTTAAAGAACCATAGGAATCTATTCGATAATAAGAGTAGGGCAGGTTCCCGGATTCCTATGTATCCTTCCCCTCTCTCTGGGGCGGCTCTAAATAACCTATACTGTGTTGATGAGCCGTTAAACAACATTCAATTATCAGATCTGGCGGCCATCTTGGATTTCACATCAACATGAATTTTTGCTAGGATCAACTAGACTTCATGGGCAACATTTCTGTAAAGTTTCATGAAAATCCATTCAGTAGTTTCAGAGGAGTAGTCGCTACAAAAAAATGTTTACGGACAGACAGACGGACAGACGGACAGACAGACAGACGGACGACGGACGCCGCACCACGGCATAAGCTCTGCTGATCTCTGATCAGTAGAGCTAAAAATATACTGATGTGTTTTCATGCGATTCTTTTCTTAAAAATTGTACTCTCCATAAAAGATATCAAACAAGAAGCACCGCCTGTCGGGAAAGATGTTCAACTTTTGAGGTGTTGTCTACTGATTGGGAAACTTAGCTGAACTAAAATGCACAACAGAATTTTGGCACTTGTCTCTGTGAGTGCTTCACATGACAGCGAGTACATGTGCAACACATGACAGCGAGTACATGTGCAATGTTTCATTGAATAACCCACCAAATAATGTCAAAATTACACTACAAAACTGTTGATCAAAGCTCTATCCAGGTGTTCAGGTCTTATAATAATGTTTATTATATAACCTATAAATAGACGCGTTTTCATTGGCTAAAAAGTAATTTTTTAGAAAAAATATCTAGCGATATTGACCTGTTTTTTTGATATTGACCTGTTTTTTTGATATTGACCTGTTTTATATAATTGTTTTTTTGATATTGACCTGTTTTATATAATTGTAAATTGAGGGTTATATAATAAAACAGTTATGGACTTTTCAGCTGTTATACATGATGTTGATATGCACCAAAAAATCATTATTGACCTCGGCTATCGCCTCGGTCAATAATGATTTTTTTGGTGCATATCACATCATGTATAACAGCTGAAAAGTCCATAATTGTATAATATGTGCTGATTAATGGTAAAGTTTTTTCACAGTTTCTTAAAATACACGTGATAGAATATGCGCAAAATGAATTTTGAGCTGGTACCTCTTAATTCGACGCTCCAGTTTTGGGGTTTGACCTGGCTTGTTAAAGCCTTTTATATTGTGTCTATAGAGTTTGGATTCTCAAAATATGTAAGTCATATATATATATATATACACCTTGTCGTCAGTAAGTTTAGAAACGACATACATCTGTTGCAAAATCTGCCTGTTGTTGGCAGGATAGCTACTTTAAGGGGAATGTTATGTATGATGAAAAATTAAAATTTAAAAAAGTGTATATACAAGAATGACAAGACTTTGCTATGAAATTAAAGTGTTCAAATCTTCAAATGACTGAGACAGGAAGCAACTTACCTAATGTAACGATGGCGAACATGGGACCAAATCCAGGGACCAACTTACCTAATGTAATGATGGCGTGCATGAGACCAAATCCAGGAAGCAACTTACCTAATGTAACGATGGCGTGCATGAGACCAAATCCAGGAAGTAACTAACCTAATGTAGCGATGGCGAGCATGGGACCAAATCCAGGAAATATAATGTAACAATGCTGTGAAGGGGACCAAATCCAGGAAGTAACTTATCTAATGTAGCGATGACATGCAGGGGACCAAATCCAGGAAGTAACTTACCTAATGTAACGATGGCGTGTATGGGACCAAATCCAGGAAGTAACTAACCTAATGTAGCGATGGCGAGCATGGGACCAAATCCAGGAAATATAATGTAACAATGCTGTGAAGGGGACCAAATCCAGGAAGTAACTTATCTAATGTAGCGATGACATACAGGGGACCAAATCCAGGAAGTAACTTACCTAATGTAACGATGGAGTGTATGGGACCAAATCCAGGAAGCAACTTACCTAATGTAACGATGGCGTGCATGGGACCAAATCCAGGAAATAACTTACCTAATGTAACGATGGCGTGCATGGGACCAAATCCAGGAAATAACTTACCTAATGTAATGATGGCATGCATGGGACCAAATCCAGAAAGTAACTTACCTAATGTAATGATGGCATGCATGGGACCAACTCCAGGAAGCAACTTACATAATGTAACTATGGTGTGCATGAGACCAAATCCAGGAAGCAACTTACATAATGTAACTATGGTGTGCATGAGACCAAATCCAGGAAGTAACTTACCTAATGTAACGATGGCGAGCATGGGACCAAATCCAGGAAATATAATGTAACAATGCTGTGAAGGGGACCAAATCCAGGAAGTAACTTATCTAATGTAACGATGACATGCAGGGGACCAAATCCAGGAAGTAACTTACCTAATGTCACGATGGCGTGCATGGGACCAAATCCACCGAGTATGTTAGGCAGCTGATTCACTTTTATGTCGTTCAACCATTCGTTTGCACAATGAGACAACAACTTATCTGTTCCCAATAATCTGAAATGCATAGTTTTTACTGCAATTATAGCTAAGTATATATGCTTATATGGGGTTAGACAAGTCTTCCATAAGAAATTAAACTATATAGTTTATAACAAATGTTACGATCTGCAATCTGATTGGTTCTAATCGTTTGGCATGTCAACGATCTCATAACAGAGGAACAGTCAATATTGTTGCTCTATTGGCATTAATTAAGTGCAATTTCTATAACCATTTTATTGCAATAACAGTACCCAGCACTAGTTTTTAAACTTCAGCTTAACAAATATAGGGACTGAAAAAACAAAAGACGCTTTTGCAGACGCTGGTTTGTTTTAATGCATGAACATGTGTCAAACAGTCCTCAAGATTGCTGTATATAGCTTTAAAAGTCAGAATTCAGTTTTCCTTAAACTGTTTTCCTTAACCCTTTTACTGCCACAGTCGAAAAAATTGATCTATGACCAGTGCAGACCCAGAACAACATCCATACTATGTGCAGGCTGATCAGGGTTAACACTATTCGCCATTCAGTAAGAATGTTTTCCATAACATTTTATATGTAACATATTACCGGAAGGTTTGAATTCAAATGTTAGAAGGCGACATTGAAATTTGGTGGCGAAAGGGTTAAATATAATATACAAATCTAAACATAAGCATTTCATTCTTAAAATGTGACACTTTTGGACAATCAGATCGTTTCAGCACACTGTCATAGTCGTAAGACTATGTTGAAAGACTGTCACTAAGTGATCGCTGTGCAGCAGTTATGCCGTACACATGATGCCATTACAGAGTCAGACTGACACACAAGAGTACCCACCCTTGTTTGTATGTGAGACGTTTCAGCTTGAGCTCCGACCTGTTCAGTGAGACGAGTCCTCCTAGACCAGCTAGTGTGCCCTGTAAACAGAGGTATTTTACTTTACTGCATTTCCATGGGTGAAAGATCGGGATTTCTCGGTAAATGAATATTCATAATCGCTGAATAAACAGCAATAATTTCAAACAAAAAAATAACTGTGGCGTTGAGTCATCACATCAATTAATGGATGCTAACGTCAACATCATCTGCCGATAACGTTCAAGCAAAATATCGGTTAAAATGGTCCATAAACTGATTTAAAACATAATATTTACATTCACTTGATACTATACTGTGTTGATGAGCCGTTAAACAACATTCAATTCAATTCAATTCAAAAGAAATAGCGCCTATTTCGAATAAACTTCACTCTGAAAGAGGAGCTAAACATGCACGCATCCAGCTATCTGTGCACACATACGATGTACCTAATTAAAACATAATTCTGTAAAACAAAATTGCAGAATCGAAAAACTATTACTGCAGACACATCATATCATCATGTGTGAACTGTATGTTAGGTGTAATAACAATCATTGAAAAGTTTTAAAGTGAAAGCCACATGAAGTTCATTATGGAGTGAAAAACACTAAGTCAAATAAAGGGCCGTGATTCTGAAATAAATTAGGCATCAACAATTTGTGATGTAGAAGGATATAAGGTCATCAGTTGTTACGTGTACATGAAGTATGGGAACAATCAATTCGAAAATGTTTGAGAAAAAACGTGTTAACAGGTCATTATAATATTAAAGTGGAAAATTCTAAGCCAAACAAAGGGCCATAATTCTGTAATAAATTAGGCAATCAATGATGGGTGATGTATAGGGCCGTAAGTTAATCAGTTGTTGAGTGTATGAAGTTTGGGAACAATCCATTTGAAAGTGTTTGAGATATGCAAGTATTAAAAATGTGTTACGCGATGGGACGGGATGCGACGGGACAAAAATGTGTCAACGGGACGGGACATTACGGACGTGATTCCTATATAGCCCTTCTTAATTTGTGAAAGCGGGTGTATAATTAAACTGTACACACTATGCCGAATAAATATTTGTGTACTAATTATGCTGTATCCCCTACACGCTGCGCTGATGCTAAGCACAACACAGGTAGTGTGCAGATCCAAATGGTTAATTTATAGGTAATGTTTATGTAAACACAAGAGTTAAAAAGTCAGCGTGCCTTTTTTAACGAACTTACCTTTCTAATCCGTTGTTTCTATTAACGGCTGGGTCTGCGGGGGATTTAATGCGAATTTGATGGTAATATTATATACAAATACTTGACACAAAGTCTATATCATCTCCGTTAATGTTAACAATAAGCATATTCTGACTTTAACCACTTACATGCTCTCTAGCAAACTTGCCATGGTAATCTAATCTGATGGGAACTTCTGGGGAAAACACAAACGATCTGAAAGGCAATGAATTAAAAGTTATGTTTAAACAATGTTAATTTGAGTTCATACATCTCAGTGGCAGAATCAAGGGGGTGGTGGGGAATATGAGGCCTGTGCACACCCTCCCCACCCCCACACTAAAATCTAAAAAGATATAAAAGCATTGTGTGTTTTTTTGTGGATTTTTTTTTGGTTGTGAATAGTTTTGTTTTAAAGTTGCCCCCATCCCCTTAAACTGAGAAGTTATGAAAATGCATGTGTAAAAGTGTGTTTTTTGGTTGTCAATTGTTTTTTAAAAAGTTCCTGCATCTTCAAATTTATATATCCCAAATTTACAGCCATCTTCTGTTTTCCAAACTAATTGAATGCTGAACCGCATAAATAAATTCAACTGTGTTTATATCCTATATTTTCTATGCTAAGTGGCTTTAAATGGTGGTCTGTTTTACAAATCTAAAAGTAAAATAACACCAGACATGCCACTTACTGTAAAATAAATTTATCACATAACTTGCTGTGTGGTAAAGCCATGATGTATTTATCATAGTGAAATAAATATGCAAATGAAGGTCAATTCATCATTCGGTTCTTTCCATTCAGCTCAGTGTGCATCGGAATTGTCTCGTCGATTTCCGTAACCGTTTAAAATACCGGATTATGGAAAATCGACAACGTAGTTCCGTGGCGTATGGAGAAGACCGAATGATCATACGACATGATCATACAAACATACACCGTCATTGAATGACAACGTTGTATATAGGAAGCTACAAGGTAGCTACAATGAAAAAGTTCTTTATGAGGCTTTTTTTTGAGTTATGTAATAAGCAGAATATCACATTTGTGCCTATTTAATATTGAATTTATTAAACTTGTTGGATAAACTTGATTTGATGCTCGGCACAGCCTCTCATCATATTATTTTATCCAACTTGTTTAATAAATTCAATATTAAACAGGCACTCATGCAAGATCCTCTATATAAAACATGTAAAATACTTTGGCTAGAGTTATTTCCCTTTCAGAAATCTGTTATTTTTGAAATCTAATTAAGTGTTTTCAGGTCTCACACCTCAATTAATTTTCCCATAGGTTATTGTACAGCCTTTTCCAACATCTGAGCTTCAAAGCTAGGCAGCAGACATTGTTGTTGGTTTAATATCTTCTGTATAGCCAAGACCAGTAATTTAAAACAATAAAATACATAAGTTAGCCAGCTTGGTTTTTTTCCTCGCTCATGTTTATGTGACTCGAATGGAAAATACAAAATTCATACACTATCTAGCTGAATATGTGGTGCTTAGGTCAAACACTTCTGAAATTTGAATGAAACCTCATATCAACATGGGATTTTCTGTATCATCTGTCTTTTACACTGCAGATGTATGCTAAAGCAAAGAAAAACATATTTTTCAAATTAAAAATTGCCTAAACTTGAGAAAAAAATAGATTTATTTTCTGTTTTCTTTTGTCTCTAGGTCCGTGAGCTTTCAGGGGAGATAATAGAGGTGTGAACCTCTATCGGCTTTCAATTTCACTATAAAAGCACCGAAGGATTCTTGCTTTCACAGTAAGTTTGGCTGAAAATATAGCAAGACTGCTGTGTCTAAATTTATAATCAAGACTGCTGTGTCTATATTTATAATCAAGACTGCTGTGTCTAAATTTATAATCAAGACTGCTGTGTCTATATTTATAATCAAGACTGCTGTGTCTATATTTATAATCAAGACTGCTGTGTCTAAATTTATAATCAAGACTGCTGTGTCTATATTTATAATCAAGACTGCTGTGTCTAAATTTATAATCAAGACTGCTGTGTCTATATTTATAATCAAGACTGCTGTGTCTATATTTATAATCAAGACTGCTGTGTCTATATTTATAATCAAGACTGCTGTGTGTATATTTATAATCAAGACTGCTGTGTGTATATTTATAATCAAGACTGCTGTGTCTATATTTATAATCAAGACTGCTGTGTCTATATTTATAATCAAGACTTCTGTGTGTATATTTATAATCAAGACTGCTGTGTCTAAATTTATAATCAAGACTGCTGTGTCTATATTTATAATCAAGACTGCTGTGTCTATATTTATAATCAAGACTGCTGTGTCTATATTTATAATCAAGACTGCTGTGTGTATATTTATAATCAAGACTGCTGTGTGTATATTTATAATCAAGACTGCTGTGTCTATATTTATAATCAAGACTGCTGTGTCTATATTTATAATCAAGACTGCTGTGTCTATATTTATAATCGAGACTGCTGTGTCTATATTTATAATCAAGACTGCTGTGTCTATATTTATAATCAAGACTGCTGTCTCTATATTTATAACTGCAAAATAAATTGTCCAGGCCTAATATGCTTCTGAAATTCGAAGCATTTTAGGCCTGGACAATTCAGTTTAACAAAGTATTTCCTTAAAAAGAAAATATATAGACATAAATATGTGTACTTGAAGAAGACAGGTTGAGATGATCTGGCGGTATCTACAGACTCGGTCACAGTACTCGACGTGCTGGCTGTGCTGATACTATGCTGCATGTTTCTCTCACTGTGACTGCTGGACCCCAGACTGCCACGTAGACTTGCCTGCAATTATACGGAAAAGTTTACAGCAGACTCAGTAGTTAAGTGGGTAAGTGTTTGTGCTTTGACAGACCTCTGCCCCATAAAGGGCCATAACTATTGTTCGAGGCGCTTGTTTCAGCCAGGGATTTCAGCATTAACATGAGCAATTTTAATAATACCTACATGAATTATACATATCATTAGAACTGATTTTTTTGGTGGTAAATAAAACGTTCAGAGTGTCTTAACCCATAGTCCACTATAAATGTATAATGGACTAATGGACTGTCCTTTCTTTAAATTAAGACCTTTCCATATGTGATATATGGGTTTACAATGGACGCAAAGACTATTGTAGTCACCCTTGGCAGGCTAAGGGTTAATTTACATTTATCCAACATATTAAACCAATTTTTGGTTAACAATTCCTAAAACAAATATTTTTCAAATTTTTGATGCAGCAGAATTTTACACTGAAATTGCTCTATCGAAAAAAACTTCTGCATGTGAAATTTTTATTTCTGAACTGATTTTGAAAAGTGAGCTATTTTATTTACCAATACAAATGTCTGTTTTACTGATATATATCTTATGTAGGTACTAGCTGAAGTTCGTCTTAAAAGTAAAAAAAAAAAACTTTGGCAAAAACATGCGTAAACAATCTGATATAGGTGGCTTTCAAACTTGTCTGAGCTTTAATCATTATTAAGACCATGCAGGCACGTAGCAAGGCATACGCCCGTACGCCCGGGCATACAGTTAGCCAGCTACGCCTGTGCCATGGTGAAGTTTGATAAAGATCAGATGCAAAATGAGGTTCTAGGGTGATAAGGCAAAATATAGCACTATATTAACCTTATGTCAATGTTTCATGCGACGTAAGATTGATGAGCATTGTGTTTGTCATATCAATGTCTTTTACACAATAATTGTTCTTATGAAACATGCGTTTATTTGACTTTTAGACCTAAACTTTGACCTTGACTGTGACTTAAGATATTGCTTTAGATGTTTCTATAGCAATGAAGCCATATTTTGAATATTAACCTAAGCAGTTTAAATTTGTATTCAAACTAAATTAACAATTTATGGAATACTATATTGTTTACCTGTAAGTCTTGAGTCAGTTCATCAAACTGCATCAGTAGATCCTGGGGATCTGACGAGGCCTCCCTCTGGTCCGGTTTGTTCACCGTCATGATAGGGGGTGGGGTCGTGTTACTGGCATGTGACACCGGGACTTTGGGGTCTGAGGTGGCAGGAGTCTCGGGCTCCTCAACTCCTTTTAATTGCATAATGAAAGACTTGAGGAAGAACAAAGTGTCCTGGAAAGAAACATAAATGACAAGAAATTAATGTCACAACTAACAGAGTACATGTATAGAGATCCCAATATTGGCAAGTCCCAGTCTGCTAATAAAAATCAATTAGAGACCTTTCTTTTTTAGTAAGTTCCTAATTACAAATTAATTCAAACAGAGATCTGCATCCTTGTTTACATCAAATTGTCCATAAGAAATGATATATAAACCGAAAAAAGTGAGGTATTTATTTCCCCCCCACCCCACTTTTTTTTGTCATCCGAGAAGTGTGCATAATACACTGTAAAAGACAGTACATGAAAGAAGGATTTTTGTGACTTGTATCAGTTTGCCTAAAAGATGGCAAACAATGATAATTCGGCTAACACTGGTGAGTCACACTCGTAATGAGAGTTGTGACTGATACTCTTCCGTCTCTCAAAACCACTCAGGGCAATGTTAGAGCATATAAATTTATTTTTAATTTTTGTTTTATTTTTAAGAGGAAAAACCTATTTATACTAACTTGGTCTATATTAAGGCGGATGGGTTGTAAGGATACTTTTAAAGCACATTCTTCCTCCTGTACTGCTGGATTTGGACGTCGGTGGACAGCTTTTATAACAACCTAAAATATATTATATAACTCATATTATAATACAATTTCTTTGTTTGTATGGTGTTTTACGTCATTTTCAACAAATGTAAGGTTATATATGATGGTCGATTTTCTTATGGTGGAGGCAGACCACCCACTTTTCCTGGGTAGAGCCAGTACTGTACCCCTCCTCCCATCCATAAGAATTGACACTTCCTCACATAAAAGTCGAGCTCCCAGTGGGATTCGAACCCGCAGCAGTGAGCAGCGTGAAGGTTTACAACGCAACGTCGTTAACCCTTGGCCATGGAGATAATTGCTTTTTTACAAATTATCACATAACTTATGGCTTGGGAATGTTGATTTTTCAGTAAATCGCTTAATGTCAATGATGTTATAGTCTTCACCTGTCAGACGGTATCATGCATAGGTCTTGCTTGCAGATATTTGTCTAGGTGGAATCTGACACTGTCAGACGGTATCATGCATAGGTCTTGCTTGCAGATATTGGTCTAGATGGAATCTGACATTGTCAGATGATATCATGCATAGGTCTTGCTTACAGATATTGGTCTAGGCAGAATCAGAAATTTTTTGCTCTCCCTAGCGATTAGCGATTTTATTTGCGCGTTAGTTCATGCGCATACATGACGTCTCAAATAATCTTTCAAAGTCTCGCCAAAATCACTCCCAACCTTAGGGGAAATTTCAACCATTCAACTTTCCCTATGCCTTGGTTCTGAATCCGCATAGCGTAGCATAGCATAGCGAAGAAATCAGAAGTAGGCCAGGCTATGATCTTACATTAGGGTGCGCTTTCTGATGTCAGGTGGACGTCATCAGTTATGTGATAAATATTCACAAAATCATTAAATGAGTACTCATGCAAGATCCTCTTTATAGACAATCCACACCGAGTTTAGACCAATGTTCTTTATCATTAATGTACACATCAATTTCTTACTTCATTAGCATAACTTATAAGACATCACAAAAAACATGATCCTGAGCATACAGCATACTCGATCAGATTAGCTGGTTTTAGGAAATCTCACCGATTTCCAAATATGTCTCTTACCATCATCTTTATTCACCACATACCTTACAGCCTTTACACAATTGTATATTTCTGATAATCCACTATTGGTATATACTTATTACATTTCTACGGGTGAAAGATCGGGATTTAACCACTTGGTCTGATTAATTCTTCACTCGATGGTAGGCGTGATTTGTTTTTCACTCACTCCCATCCGTTTGTTCGTGAAAAGAACCACAGGCCTACCACCTCGTGAAGGAATTTCCTATAAACAATCCCAGCAGTTAAATAATCTCTATATCAACTGTGTCACAGTAGGGCATTATGCGTCAGGGCATTATGTGTCATCATCAGCTGTGTAATAAATGGAATCTCGTATTTGTGCAAATTTACTATTTTGTTAGCAAAATTATTTGATACTCGGCAAGCCATGGCACAATATCATTTTTACCAACTCCTTTAATTTCAACAAATTCACCAGTAAATGAAAACTCATGTACAAGACCCTCTGTACACTATATGAATGTAAGGTCTAAGGCTAAAACATACCCGGAAACCCTGGAAGGCAGTTTAATAAACATCTACGGATGAACCATATTTTCTATCATTTGGTTCTTTAAACTCAATTTTGCATCTATGGGTTTGTGTTCAATTTCAAAAGTGCCTTCCTGGGGTACAAGGTATGTTTTAATAGAACAGCCCTAAGCACAAGTCAGTCCCTCACGACTCAAGCGTAACAAAGTCTCTTACCATATTTGCATATGTCTGTCTTGGCATGTCTTCGGATGAATACTGGTATAGAAATTTGTTGATTTTGGATAACTGAAGTTTATCTCTGATCTCTATGTCGTGTACAAGAGCCACTTGTCTGGATGCCTGCTCTGTGTTGTGAGGGTACTTTTCATGTTGAAGTCTGACCTAAACATTCACAAAGATGGGCTTGAAAACAAAGATGGGCTTGAAAACCAGACTTAAAAATATTCTTTGTGATATAGTCACACACAGCAGTTGCCTGTATTAATGGGTCACCTTTCTTAAGCAGTCTCCTGGCCCTGTATTCCCGAAACTTGATTAGCCAAAATCCCATCCTCAAGCTCAAAACTGAAATATTTCTTTTGACTGTATTTTTATTTTAAATACGTGTTTTTCATTGCAAAGCTTTCAGGACAGCTGTAATATTTGCTTATCTTTATTTAAGTAAAGTTTCAAGTAATTGCATGAGCATTACGTGATTTTCAGGATTTTATTGCCGAGCTTGTGCTTGAGATTCGGCTCAACAATTTTGTATCAATGGTTCATTTATATTAAATACTGACACATCACCTATTTTAAGCAGTCACATGTATTAATGGTCAACATGTAGACGACATCATCCTATATTTAAGTTATTTTTTAGACTCAATAATGCTAACTCAGTTGAATGAACTTGTTTTAGAGGCCATTATTTATTCATCTCACCAGAGGTAACATCCGACCTTCAAGTAGTCATGTACATACATATACGTTTAACATTTAATAGAATAAAACGTTAACTGAATTCACTAAATCAAAGTAAGTATACCTTTGTTAGCTGTAACTCCATATATTTAGAATGGTCTCTACCAGGGCCTCCCTTTGTCTGAAACGTCTCTCGTGGCATCAGTGGAACCTCACGCCCACCGGCGTGACCGGACCATCTGTCATTTGGCGAGCCTCGATGATATGATACGCTCATATCTTCTCTGTATACAAATAGATATAAAAAAATAGTACAACTGCCAAGTTTTCTTCTACAAGGAGTAAATTTTACGAGAACATTTTATATGTGTAAAACTTCAAAGTCCTGTAATTCTGCCAAAAAACAGTTTGCCGGTATGCCCTGACAACATGCGCTACTAGACATACCACTGATACTTCCTACCAAGTCTCATGAAAATCGTATGAAAAATGTTGGAGGAATTAAGCAAAAAGGAATGTGTTTTTAAAGGACACACAGACACAACCATTACCATATCCACTAGCTTTCAGCGGGCAATAACCTGGCTATTTCTGTACCGACGCGGTCAGCGTTCTACCATATCCTTACTTACCTGTTCATTTCTGTACTGACTCGATCAGCATTTTACCATGTCACTGCTTACCTGTTTATTTCTGTACTGACTCGGTCAGCATTCCACCATGTCGTTACTTACCCGTTTATTTCTTTACTGATGCCATCAGCGTTCTACCATGTCATTACTTACCTGTTTATTTCTCTACTGACTCAGACAGCATTCTACCATTTCATTACTTACCCGTTTATTTCTGTACTGACGTGGTCAGCGTACTACCATGTCATTACTTACCTGTTTATTTCTGTACTGACTCGGTCAGAAATCTACCATGTCATTACTTACCTGTTTATTTCTGTACTGACTCGGTCAACATTCTACCATGTCATTACTTACCTGTTTATTTCTGTACTGTCCCTGTCAGAACCAGTGTTATAACAATCCACATCACTGAAGTCAGTTCCACTGAATATATACCACACGATCGTCAGCTCCTTCAGCGTGTACCGATATTCCGCCAGCGGAAAATTATCAGGCGCTTTCAGGATGTCTGTACGACCCATTGGCTTTGAGAAATAGTTGTCTCTGATGTCTATTGGAGTGTTGACAAAAACACGAATCGTTGGCTCACCATCTTTTAGCTGCAGATGAAATTGGAAGTACAATTAGTCAAGCGTGACAAATTTATCAATATAGACGGTCAAGTGACAAATGCAAAACATAAAAATTTGATTAAACATTATCAGCGTAAGTAGACGGACATAAGGGAATGCATACAAACAAATTTAAGATACTAAGAGACCCCTATATCAAAGATTGGTTAAGAAATAAAATATTTCCAGCGAGATTGTCCCAGATCCATATCTGGTGGGTGGGACTTCAAGATCATCGATACCAACGGCCGCAGGCATGGGGTTTCGATGTGTTTCAAGAATCTAACAACAGGTTTTGATCTCGCACAATGTTAACCCCCTGGGAATATTTAATTTCTTATCCAACATGGATATTTATGTATATGATAAACCATTTTTCAAGAGACTGAGCATCATCCCCAAGTAACAAATTCTTACAACTTACATTTTATGCCGGTCTCTCAACATCAAACAGAATTAATATGCAGCTTCCTCCTGTTTAATGTGTTGCTGGAACGTAGCATTGCTTTAAATAGCACACTTAAATAAGGGTGAAATAATTATCAAAATCGGCTGATGAACAAAGAAGATATGATCATCTGAAGGTTCTGTTGAAACGGATATGGAAGCTGCCATTTTGAGAGCTATGACATCATAGTTCTAAATGACCATATATGGAATATTTATAAATATGAACATTTACTGATTTATAAGAAAAACAAGAGGCCCAAGAGGGCCTGTGGACGCTCTACTGGCTAACATGGCTCTTATAACATCAATGAAGCGAGTGACTGCCATTTATGTTTTATTGGAAGTTTCGGGCAAAAAACAGCTTTTTGAATAAATCAAGTGCCATAACTAAAGAATCTGGTAAAGCTTGGTAAAGATCAGATGAAAAATAAAGGCCCTACCGTGTTAATGAGGCAAAATATAGCATTTTTAACTAAATCAAGAGCCATAACTCCTCTGTTACTGGTCCGACTGGTCCAACATAGAAAAAAAAAAAAAAAAAAAAAAAAAAAATTAAATAAAAAAAAATTAAAAAAAAAAAAAAAAAAAAAATGTTAAAGAGGCTCTCCCTATATCTTTTTGTCCACCAATTGATATAAACTTTACTTAATTATAAAGAGGACTATGAAAAAGGTAAATGGCAGTAATTTCACCCAATGTAATATGCGTTTTGCTGGGGAAAAACAGGATTGAAAAGATCGGATTTTTGAAATTGTATTCGTAATTGTTTTAGACAAGCCGATTGCGGAGATTTTCCGATCTTATTCGTTTACAATCGGAACTACCTCGTCTGATTAGCGAAGAGTTCCGATCGATTCGTTTGCTATCGGAACTGCGCCGAATAGTTTGTAATCGCATTGCGCATGTCCGAGAAAATCCGTAAAAACTCGTAGTTCTCCGGCAGGAATAAACGGCTGGGCAGCATTTTATTCCAGATATTGTTTTGATCATAATTAATAATTTACAGAACTGGAATCGACCATGTTTCTTCTTAGAATACTCATAAAATAGCTTTGTATACATATAAATGCAGTAATATTGAGTATTTAATATTTTACATTAAAAATCGCGTAGATATAGGTAGTGCCTCTTTAACAAATCAAAAAAAAAAAAATCAAAAAAAAAAAAATCAAAAAATAAAATCAAAAAAAAAATCAAAAAAAAATCAAAAAAAAAATCAAAAAAAATCAATAAGAAAGCCATAAAATCTGCTAAAGTTTGGTTAAGATCAGATGCAAAATAATACATGAGAGCTCTGTGCCATGTGGTTCCAGAGAAGAAGATTTTTTCAGTTTTTGCCTATACAAGTCTAAGTAAAACTGTGACCCCCAGGGTGGGGCCAAATGTGACCAATGGGTCACCATTTGAACAAACTTGGTAGAAGACCATAAGCTAATAGCAAATGCAAAATATTAAACCTCTGGCTCTTGCAGTTTCAGAGAAGAAGATTTTTTAAGTTTTTCCCTATACATGTCTATGTAAAACATGTGACCCTTGGGGTGGGGTCAAATGTGACCCGAGGGTCACCATTTGAACAAACTTGGGTCACTATTTGAACAAACTTGAAAGAAGACCATAAGCTTATAGCAAATGCAAAATATTAAACCTTTGGCTGTTGCAGTTCCAGAGAAGAAGATTTTTTTCAGTTTTTCCCTATACAAGCATTTATGTAAAACTGTGATCCCGGGGCGGGGCAAGATGTGACACCAGGGTCACCATTTGAACAAACTTGGTAAAGGACATAAGCTTATAATAAATGTCAAATATCAAACCTCTGGCTCTTGTAGTTTCCGAGAAGAAGATTTTTAAAAAAAAGATCCTATATAAGTCTATGCAAAACTGTGACCCTTGGGGTGGGGACAAATTTCACCCCAGGGTCAGCATTTAAACAAACTTAGTAGAGGACCATAAGCTGATGCTACATGTAATACATGAGAGCTCTGTGCCATGTGTTTCCAGAGAAGAAGATTTTTTTTCATTTTTGCCTATACAAGCCTATGTAAAACTGTGACCCCAGGGGTGGGGCCAAATGTGACCCCTGGGTCACTATTTGAACAAACTTGGTAGAGGACCACAAGCTTATAGCAAATGCAAAATATTAAACCTCTGGCTCTTGCAGTTTCAGAGAAGAAGATTTTTTAAGTTTTTCCCTATACATGTCTATGTAAAACATGTGACCCTTGGGGCGGGGCCAAATGTGACCCGAGGGTCACCATTTGAACAAACTTGGTAAAGGATCATAAGCTTATAGTAAATGCAAAATATCAAACCTCTGGCTGTTGTAGTTTCCGAAAAGAAGATGAAGAAAAAAATATGTCTATGTAAAATTGAGACCCCCGGGGCGGGGACAAATTTGACCCCAGGGTCACCATTTGAAAAAACTTAGCAGAGGACCATAAGCTGATGCTACATGTAATACATGAGAGCTCTGTGCCTTGTGGTTTCAGAGAAGAAGATTTTTTAAAGTTTTTTCCTATATGTCTATATGAAAAACATGCAAAACCGCAATATACAAACTTTGGACCCCCGGGGCACGGCCATTTTTGACCCCGGGGTCTTTATTGGAACAACCTTGATAGCCTAGGCGTTGGCGATCATTTTAAAAGAAAAACTGTTGAAATCTGTCCAGCGGTTCTGGAGAAGAAGATTTTTTAAGGTTTCAACCATATATGGTAATGGCAGCCATCTTGGATGTAGCGCTGACCTAATTTTAACAAATCTAAAAAGCATTACTCTAAGGATCATCCATGTGAAGTTTGGTCAAAATTAGCCAAGCGGTTTCTGAGGAGAAGTCGTTTGAAGAAAAGTTAACGGACGGACGGACGGAGGACGACGGAAGACGGACAACACACCATCCCATAAGCTCTGCTGGCCCTTGGCCAGTAGAGCTAAAAATGACAGCTGTCTGACAAATATGTATATTTAATGGCAATAATGCTTTATATACCCAGTAAAGGATTTTGCATTCATTTGCGGTGAGCTTTTTGCTTTAAATGATATTTATCGATCTTCCATATATGATAATTTAGAACAATGACGTCATAGTTCAAAATATGGCGGCTCCCATAGTCGTTATAGAACAACTTTCAAATGGTCATATATTTTGTGCTAATCATCAGATTTTGATAATTCTTTTTCCAAGTTTTTCAGAACTCTCAATAATGGAGCCTGTTTGGCTGTGTCGCTACATTCCCTTTAATACCTCCACAATAACCAATCAGATTATTTTAATAAACCATGTTAGATATGTAGATCAGTTACCTATAACATACTTTTAATGTTTTGAAAGGATCCAGTTACCGTAAAAGGTTTACATGTAAGACCCAAATCAAATTCATAATTAAAATCACTTTACATACTGATTTCCTGTTTTGTTTGGCTGTGTCCCTACATTCCCTTTAATACCTCCACCTCAGAATTATTTTAATAAACCTTGTAAGATATGTAGATCAGTTACCTATAACATATGTTTAATGTTTTGAAATGATCCAGTTACTGTAAAAGGTTTACATGTAAGACCCAAACCAAATTCATAATTAATATATAATATATAACATACGTTTAATGTTTTGAAATGATCCAGTAATAAACCTTGTTAGATACGTAGATCAGTTACCTATAACATATGTTTAATGTTTTGAAATGATCCAGTTACTGTAAAAGATTTACATTCATACAAATTCATAATTAAAATCACTTTACATACTGATTTCCCCCACCCAGCATCATCAATCATACAAAAATCGTCGCTGTCTTCATCATCACTGTAGTTGCCCGCCAGGCCGGACATTGTGCTGCTGGTTACTGAGTCAACATTCTGCGTGATCATGATCGGAGGTTTGAGAGAACCGAGTGAACCGTCGGACTGCTGTCCGGTGTTGGGAACGAAGAAAACTTCAGTCGGTTTCAACTCTGTTGTGGAGGTCTCAGGAGAATCTGAAATACATAAAATTTCTTTATAATTTATTGCACATATGTAACCTGACCTATATATTTCATATTTGAGGACTATGAGATTGATCAAAATGTGTATACTGTATACATGTATAAGCAAATAGTAGCATCTACATATGTGCCATATATGTGCCATATATGTAGATGTAAAAGTAAAACTGATATGAAAACATTTCACAGACATTGCATGGTGCAAGTTTACGGACCGGACATTCAGACCAGAAAAGGTATAGAACTAGGAACTTAAAATGTGCAAAGAACCCAAAATACCATGCATGTTTTGTTACATTACACCAAATCCGAGTTTGGTATGTCAGGACACGGATTTCTTGTTTAAGCAATTTTGTGTAAGGGTCAAATTATTTAAATTTACAGTTTAATTCTTGTGAAATAATCAGTCCTTTTATTCATTTTCACCTTTTTACGCACACACACACACCGTATTAAGATCGAGTATATACAAGTGAAGCATCAACAGTGGTGTGAACATCGGATTGCAATTTAAACATTTTAGCTGAAACAAGAGGTCAGTGACCTTGAAGCTCTACTGTTAGGTTTTTGATAGCTAGATCAGCATTCCTGTGAAGTTTCATGAAAATCCATCAAGTAGTTTCGGAGGAGTAGTTGCTACACGTTTTCATTATATAACTCTATGTAAACAAAGATGGCCACTGGCGGCCATGTTTAACGCCAAATCAAAATAACTGATCATTTTAGAAAAAGACCCATATCAATATCACTTATAGTTTTCGCTACAAACTTGTATTTTGAAAATCTATTTTTAGCCATGGCGGCCATCTTGAATTTCCAGACTCCCTGAAATTTTGCTAGGATCAATAAGTCATCAAGAGCATCATTTCTGTGAAGTTTCATGAAAATCCGTCGAGTAGTTACAGAGGAGTAGTCGCTACAAGTCTTTACTAGATTACTCTTATGTAAACAAAGATGGCCACTGACAGCCATTTTCGACAAGGACCAACATCATGTCATGCTGATCATTTTAGAAAAAGTCCCATATCAATATCACTTATAGATTTCAAGAAGTAGTTGCTACAAACTTGTTTTTTGAAAATCTATTTTTAGCCATGGTGGCCATCTTGAATTTCCGGCTGACCTGATGTTTTGCCAGGATCAATTAGACATCAAGAGCAACATTCGTGTGAAGTTTCATGAAAATCCGTCAAGTAGTTTCAGAGGAGTAGTCGCTACAAGTTTTTACTAAATAACTCTATGTAAACAAAGATGGCCGCTGGCAGCCATGTTTAACGTTGAATCAAATAATTTTCGACAACGATCACCATCATGTCATACTGATCATTTTAGAAAAAGACGCATATCAATATCACTTATAATTTTCAAGAAGTACTCGCTACAAACTTGTTTTTTGAAAATCTATTTCTAGCTGTGGCGGCCATCTTGAATTTCCGACCAACCTGAAATGTTGCTAGGATCATTTAGACATCAAGCGCAACATTCCTGTGAAGTTTCATAGAAATCTGTCGAGTAGTTTCAGAGGAGTAGTCGCTACAAGTTTTTACTAAATAACTATATGTAAACAAAGATGGCCACGGCAGCCATGTTTAAAGTCGAATCAAAACGATTTTCAACAAGGACCAACAACATGACATGCTGATCATTTTAGAAAAAGTCCCATATCAATATCATTTAGAGTTTTCAAGAAGTAGTCGCTACAAACTTGTTTTTTAAAAATCTATTTTTAAATTTGGCGTCCATCTTGGATTTTACATCAACATGAATTTTTGCTAGGATCAACTAGACTTCATGGGCAACATTTCTGTAAAGTTTCACGAAAATACATTCAGTAGTTTCAGAGGAGTAGTCTCTACAAAAAAAGTTTACGGATGGATAGACGGACTTTCTAACAATTATAGTCTTAAGTGGCTAATTCAATGCAAAATTGATAGCCACATAAACCCAAGTTAGCCACATAAATCCAAAATTGGACATGTTTTATGTGACTAATTACCTCCTAACCCTAATGACACAGAGTCCAAAGCACTAAGTGACTAGACACCTAACTACCATTTTGTGTGCTCGGACAGACGGTCGGACGGACAGACGGACGATGGACATCACACCACGGCATAAGCTCTGCTGATCTCTGAGTAAAAAGGGGGAATAATTCAGGTAAAATACATGACAGAGTTCAGGTTCTTGTCAAATGATAATGAACATTGATGCCAAGAAGGAAATATGTAAATGAGGTATAATATATATTTACATTTCATCTCCTGTAACTCCCATTCCACCCGATATAACCTTGCATGTTTCTCTTAAGCTGTTAATCTAGTTCAATTTATTAATTTAATAACGTTTTTACCTGGGTCAGTTGAAGATTGTGAGGACTCCAGCATGGCCTCAATCATGAGACTGTGTCCATGGTCTATATATATACTTACCTGTGTTCATGGTCTATATATACTTACCTGCATACATGATCTATATATACTTACCTGTGTACATGGTCTATATATACTTATCTGTGTACATGGTCTATATATCTTTACCTGTGTACATGGTCTATATATACTTACCTGGGTCCATGGTCTATATATACTTACCTGCATACATGGTCTATATATACTTACCTGTGTACATGGTCTATATATACTTGCCTGTGTACATGGTCTATATATACTTACCTGTGTACATTGTCTATATATACTTACCTGCATACATGGTCTACATATACTTACCTGTGTACATGGTCTATATATCTTTAGTGTACATGGTCTATATATACTTACCTGGGTCCATGGTCTATATATACTTACCTGCATACATGGTCTATATATACTTACCTGCGTACATGGTCTATATATACTTACCTGTGTACATGGTCTATATATACTTACCTGTGTACATGGTCTATATATACTTACCTGTGTACATGGTCTATATATACTTACCTGCATACATGGTCTATATATACTTACCTGTGTACATGGTCTATATATACTTACCTGTGTACATGGTCTATATATACTTACCTGTGTACACGGTCTATATATACTTATCTGTGTACATGGTCTATATATACTTAAATGTGTACATGGTCTATATATCTTTACCTGTGTACATGGTCTATATATATACTTACCTGGGTCCATGGTATATATGTACTTACCTGCATACATGGTCTATATATACTTACCTGTGTACATGGTCTATATATACTTACCTGTGTACATGGTCTATATATACTTACCTGGGTCCATGGTCTATATATAATTACCTGCATACATGATCTATATATACTTACCTGTGTACATGATCTATATATACGTACCTGTGTACATGGTCTATATATACTTATCTGGGTCCATGGTCTATATATACTTACCTGCATACATGGTCTATATATACTTACCTGTGTTCATGGTCTATATATACTTACCTGTGTACATGGTCTATATATACTTACCTGTGTACATGGTCTATATATACTTACCTGTGTACATGGTCTATATATACTTACCTGTGTACATGGTCTATATATACTTACCTGTGTACATGGTCTATATATCTTTACCTGTGTACATGGTCTATATATACTTACCTGTGTACACGGTCTATATATACTTATCTGTGTACATGGTCTATATATACTTACCTGTGTACATGGTCTATATATCTTTACCTGTGTACATGGTCTATATATACTTACCTGGGTCCATGGTCTATATATACTTACCTGCATACATGGTCTATATATACTTACCTGTGTACATGGTCTATATATACTTACCTGTGTACATGGTCTATATATACTTACCTGCATACATGGTCTATATATACTTACCTGTGTACATGGTCTATATATCTTTACCTGTGTACATGGTCTATATATACTTACCTGGGTCCATGGTCTATATATACTTACCTGCATACATGGTCTATATATATTTACCTGAGTACATGGTCTATATATACTTACCTGTGTACATGGTCTATATATACTTACCTGTGTACATGGTCTATATATACTTACCTGTGTACATGGTCTATATATACTTACCTGCATACATGGTCTATATATACTTACCTGTGTACATGGTCTATATATACTTACCTGTGTACATGGTCTATATATACTTACCTGTGTACATGGTCTATATATACTTACCTGTGTACATGGTCTATATATACTTACCTGTGTACATGGTCTATATATACTTACCTGCATACATGGTCTATATATACTTACCTGTGTACATGGTCTATATATACTTACCTGTGTACATGGTCTATATATACTTACCTGTGTACACGGTCTATATATACTTATCTGTGTACATGGTCTATATATGCTTAACTGTGTACATGGTCTATATATCTTTACCTGTGTACATGGTCTATATATACTTACCTGGGTCCATGGTATATATGTACTTACCTGCATACATGGTCTATATATACTTATATACTTACCTGTGTACATGGTCTATATATACTTACCTGCATACATGGTCTATATATACTTACCCGTGTACATGGTCTATATATACTTACCTGTGTACATGGTCTATATATACTTATCTGTGTACATGGTCTATATATCTTCACCTGTGTACATGGTCTATATATACTTACCTGTGTACATGGTCTATATATACTTACCTGTGTACATGGTCTATATATCTTTACCTGTGTACATGGTCTATATATACTTACCTGCATACATGGTCTATATATACTTACCTGTGTACATGGTCTATATATACTCACCTGTGTACATGGTCTATATATACTTACCTGTGTACATGGTCTATATATCTTTACCTGTGTACATGGTCTATATATACTTACCTGTGTACATGGTCTATATATACTTACCTGCATACATGGTATATATATACTTACCTGAGTACATGGTCTATATTTACTTACCTGGGTCCGATGAAGATTGTGAGGACTCCAGCATGGCCTCAGTCATCTGACTATGTACATTGTCTATATATACTTACCTGGGTCCGATGAAGATTGTGAGGACTCCAGCATGGCCTCAGTCATCTGACTATGTACATGGTCTATATTTACTTACCTGGGTCCGATGAAGATTGTGAGGACTCAAGCATGGCCTCAGCCATCTGACTATGTACATGGTCTATATTTACTTACCTGGGTCCGATGAAGATTGTGAGGACTCCAGCATGGCCTCAGTCATCTGACTATGTACATGGTCAATACTGGAGGTGGTCAGGGGGATTGGCCCCATGCTGTCCTGGTTATGTTCTGAGTCTCCTTCATCCGTCTGCAAAACAATTAATTCTTAAATAATGCAAAATTACATATATGAAAACAATAGGTTTACTTAAATTCCACGCTTTTCTAGCATTTATGTATCTACTCTTCTTATAAACTCTTAATTAATCATCCTCCCATGATAAGATGAGTACCCAAACAAATAACTTCCAATGATGACTGACTAAGTGATCACTATAATTATGGCAGTCATACTAAATGATTTTGTTTTGATTCAAAACCTGATTTACAGAATATATTAATGAAATAACATTTTTGATCTATACCTTACCCCGCTCCACTACCCTCCCCGCTACCCCACAACTTTTTTTAAAATACAGATATGTCACACAATGAAACTTACATTGCCACTAATGTCTGCCTCTGTGTCTGTCTGCTGCATATCTGTACATGTGTTGTCTTGGTTACACAAGTCTCCGTCTGCAGCAAGGTATTTGATCAGATCAATGAGGGCTGTAAATGAATCTGCACACGTTCGCAGATTGACACGATTCGTCGACACTCGCAGGTCTGTTTTGGGGTAGCGCTACAAAGAATGTGGTGTGAATGCTTGTTAATAACTTCTTGTTTTGTGATCGAAGTAAACTTTTTATTCAATTATATATACAATTGCAAGCAATATAAACCCCATATGCATTAATATTTACGATTTAATCAGGGGCGTAGCTGACCTGAAATGCATATATAGGCATGACAAATGAGTGGGGTCCGGGGTGGGCATGCTCCCTATGCATTTTTTTTTTAACTTAACTTATGATGGTTGTCATGTGTATTTGGATCGATTGGTGTCATGTGTATTTGTATCGATTGGTGTCATGTGTATTTGGATCGATTGGTGTCATGTGTATTTGGATCGATTGGTGTCATGTGTATTTGGATTGATTGGTGTCATGTGTATTTGGATCAATTGGTGTCATGTGTATTTGGTTCAATTGGTGTCATGTGTATTTGGATCGATTGGTGTCATGTGTATTTGGATCATTTGGTGTCATGTGTATTTGGATCGCCACCAATTATGATGGCTGTCATGTGTATTTGGATCACCACCAGTTATGATGGTTGTATTGTGTATTTGGATCACCACCAATTATGATGGTTGTCATGTGTATTTGGATTGCCACCAATTATGATGGTTGTCTTGTGTATTTGGATCGCCACCCATTATGATGGTTGTCATGTGTATTTGGATCGCCACCAATTATGATGGTTGTCATGTGTATTTGGATTGCCACCAATTATGATGGTTGTCTTGCGTATTTGGATCACCACCAATTATGATGGTTGTCATGTGTATTTGGTCGCCACCAATTGCTCTTCCATATCGCCTCTAGTCCCTTTAGAGCATCATGTAAATGAAAGATATTATTTATGCAACAAAAACTAGAATTTTTTTTTTTGAGTTTTCCAGACCAAAATATTTCACTAACAATATTTCAATAGGGCGGATCATGGTGCCTAGTGAATACACACAATGAATATGTAACTGCAATACATTCGAATGGTTTTATTCATATTTGGAATAACACCCATAATTCTTTAAGATTGCCTGCAGTCTAGTAATGAGGTCCTGAAGATTCTTATTGTGGTAAATAAATGATAATGCATTTAAGCAACAGGGAATATATGTGGGCTTACATGATAAAGCATCTGAGCAACAGAGAATATATGTGGGCTTACATGATAATGCATTTGAGCAACAGAGAATATATGTGGGCTTACATGATAATGCATTTGAGCAACGCAGAATATATGTGGGCTTACACGATAATGCATTTGAGCAACAGAGAATATATGTGGGCTTACATGATAATGCATTTGAGCAACAGAGAATATATGTGGGCTTATATAACAATGCATTTGAGCAACAGAAAATATATGTGGGCTTACATGATAATGCATTTGAGCAACAGAGAATATATGTGGGCTTATATAACAATGCATTTGAGCAACAGAGAATATATGTATGGGCTTACATGATAATGCATTTGAGCAATGCAGAATATATGTGGGCTTACATGATAATGCATTTGCGAAACAGAGAGTATATGTGGGCTTATATAACAATGCATTTGAGCAACAGAAAATATATGTGGGCTTACATGGTAATGTATTTGAGCAACAGAGAATATATGTGGGCTTTCATGATAATGCATCTGAGCAACAAAGAATATATGTGGACTTACATGATAATGCATTTGAGCAACAGAGAATATATGTGGGCTTACATGATAATGCATATGAGCAACAGAGAATATATGTGGGCTAAAATTGCAATGCATTTGAGCAACAGAGAATATATGTGGGCTTACATGATAATACATTTGAGAAACAGAGAATATATGTGGGCTTACATGATAAAGCATCTGAGCAACAGAGAATATATGTGGGCTTACATGATAATGCATCTGAGCAACAAAGAATATATGTGGGCTTACATTGCAATGCATTTGAGCAACAGAGAATATATGTGGGCTTACATGATAATACATTTGAGAAACAGAGAATATATGTGGACTTACATGATAATGCATTTGAGCAACAGAGAATATATATGGGCTTACATGATAATGCATTTGAGCAACAGAGAATATATGTGGGCTTACATGATAATGCATTTGAGCAACAGAGAATATATGTGGGCTTACATGATAAAGCATCTGAGCAACAGAGAATATATGTGGGCTTACATGATAATGCATCTGAGCAACAGGGAATATATGTGGACTTACATGATAATGCATCTGAGCAACAGGGAATATATGTGGACTTACATGATAATGCATCTGAGCAACAGAGAATATATGTGGGCTTACATGATCATGCATCTGAGCAACAGGGAATATATGTGGACTTACATGATAATGCATTTGAGCAACAGAGAATATATGTGGGCTTACATGATAATGCATCTGAGCAACAGAGAATATATGTGGGCTTACATGATAATGCATCTGAGCAACAGGGAATATATGTGGACTTACATGATAATGCATCTGAGCAACAGGGAATATATCTGGACTTACATGATAATGCATTTGAGCAACAGAGAATATATGTGGGCTTACATGATAATGCATTTGAGCAAAGAGAATATATGTGGGCTTACCGGATCCTTTCCATCATTAGATCTGAGCAGGAGTTCCAGTCGTCCAATGTCTGTTACACACACATAGTCTGAAAGTTATAATGAACAGGGTTTTATAATGAACAGTGTCAGTAATGTAGTAAATCATGGATCAACGGCAAACAAATTTATAAATTTAGAAAGCTTTTAAAAATCCCTCTCAGGGTCACTGATGGCAGTGTTACTGAAGCGTTGCCACTGGCAGGAACATTTGAATAACCTGGAGAAAACCCTTGCGTCTGATTGGTCGACCAGGGTAATCTGTCAATTACAACACAGAGTTGGGTTAAAGAAGCTGCATTGCTGAAGGCTTAGATGGGTTAGTTGGCTACTAAGTTTTCAAGGCTGTTTTTTTTTTGTCTCGATTTCTTGGTTAGACAATCGAAGGATTATTTCAAACATTGAATCAAATGCTGATGATTAAGGAAAATTGACTTTTAGTGTATCAAGAGTCAGGGCATGAAATAAAGGCAGAGTTGGGTATTATTATTTAAGGTTACCTTTTCTCAAATCTGTCCGTTGTATTTTTATTTTCTTGGACAAAAATAAAGCACCATCGTCTAATACAAACCTGCAATGCAAAGAAAATTAATAATTTTTGGAGGAACATAGAGCAATAATTGATTTACTATGTTTTGTACCAATATTTTTTTGAAACAGTTCATCTCATTTCATATGTACTGAAAATGATTTGTTTTTGTTGTTTGAATGGTGTTTTACGTCATTTTTAGCACATTATAGGCCATAAATTATGTTGGTCTATTTCTTTTGTGGTAAAGGCAGACCACCCCATTTTTCCTTGGTAGAACCAATACTGTACACCTCCCGCCATCTGTAACAATCAACACTTTCCCATTTCACAAGTTGAGCTCCCAGTGGGATTCAAACCCACAGTGGTGAGATGCGAGAACATTTTCGACCCAGCATCTTTACTATCCCGGTGATGGAGACACTTAGTGAAAATGAACTGTTTTGATTAGGAAGGATTGCCATTATTAGGAAGGATTGCGATTATTAGGAAGGATTGCCATTATTAGGAAGGATTGCCATTATTAGGAAGGACTGCCATTACCATTATTAGAAAGGATTGCCATTATTAGGAAGGATTACCATTATTAGGAAGGATTGCCATTATTAGAAAGGACTGCCATTATTAGGAAGGACTGCCATTATTAGGAAGGATTGCCATTATTAGGACGGATTGCCATTATTAGGAAGGATTGCCATTATTAGGAAGGACTGCCATTATTAGGAAGGATTGCCATTATTAGGAAGGACTGCCATTATTAGGAAGGATTGCCATTATTAGGAAGGACTGCCATTATTAGGAAGGATTGCCATTATTAGGAAGGACTGCCATTATTAGGAAGGATTGCCATTATTAGGAAGGACTGCCATTATTAGGAAGGATTGCCATTATTAGGAAGGATTGCCATTATTAGGAAGGATTGCCATTATTAGGAAGGATTGCCATTATTAGGAAGGATTGCCATTATTAGGAAGGACTGCCATTATTAGGAAGGACTGCCATTATTAGGAAGGATTGCCATTATTAGAAAGGACTGCCATTATTAGGAAGAACTGCCATTATTAGGAAGGATTGCCATTATTAGGAAGGACTGCCATTATTAGGAAGGATTGCCATTATTAGAAAGGATTGCCATTATTAGGAAGGACTGCCATTATTAGGAAGGACTGCCATTATTAGAAAGGACTGCCATTATTAGAAAGGACTGCCATTATTAGGAAGGATTGCCATTATTAGGAAGGATTGCCATTATTAGGAAGGACTGCCATTATTAGGAAGGATTGCCATTATTAGGAACGACTGCCATTATTAGGAAGGATTGCCATTATTAGGAAGGATTGCCATTATTAGGAAGTATTGCCATTATTAGGAAGGACTGCCATTATTAGGAAGGACTGCCATTATTAGGAAGTATTGCCATTATTAGGAAGGACTGCCATTATTAGGAAGGACTGCCATTATTAGGAAGGATTGCCATTATTAGAAAGGATTGCCATTATTAGGAAGGATTGCCATTATTAGGAAGGATTGCCATTATTAGGAAGGACTGCCATTGCCATTATTAGGAAGGACTGCCATTATTAGGAAGGACTGCCATTATTAGGAAGGACTGCCATTATTAGGAAGGATTGCCATTATTAGGAAGGACTGCCATTATTAGGAAGGACTGCCATTATTAGGAAGGACTGCCATTATTAGGAAGGACTGCCATTATTAGGAAGGATTGCCATTATTAGGAAGAGCTGCCATTATTAGGAAGGACTGCCATTATTAGGAAGGATTGCGATTATTAGGAAGGACTGCCATTATTAGGAAGGACTGCCATTATTAGGAAGGATTGGGATTATTAGGAAGGACTGCCATTATTAGGAAGGACTGCCATTATTAGGAAGGATTGGGATTATTAGGAAGGATTGGGATTATTAGGAAGGACTGCCATTATTAGGAAGAGCTGCCATTATTAGAAAGGACTGCCATTATAAGGAAGGACTGCCATTATTAGGACGGATTGCCATTATTAGGAAGGACTGCCATTATTAGGAAGAGCTGCCATTATTAGAAAGGACTGCCATTATTAGGAAGGACTGCCATTATTAGGAAGGACTGCCATTATTAGGAAGAGCTGCCATTATTAGGAAGGACTGCCATTATTAGAAAGGACTGCCATTATTAGGAAGGACTGCCATTATTGGGAAGGACTGCCATTATTAGGAAGGACTGCCATTATTAGGAAGGACTGCCATTATTAGGAAGGATTGCCATTATTAGGAAGGACTGCCATTATTAGGAAGGACTGCCATTATTAGGAAGGATTGCCATTATTAGGAAGGACTGCCATTATTAGGAAGATTGCCATTATTAGGAAGGACTGCCATCATACAGAAGAAGAAATCTCTCCCATGTCATCAATAAAGTTAAACATCATTTTAATATGTACGAGACGTTTCAGCAAATCATCACTTTCAATGATTATAAAATATTTTTAAAAGCAAACAGACTAGTCTTGGCCATTAAATTATAGCTGTAAAAATGACGTTAAATTAATGTGTTTAATAAACAGTTTATCATCCTGCTGAAACATATAAGACTGTTTAGGGCCCGAAACATACAGAATTGGTCCTTGTAAAGATAGTCACGCTTCCCAGCTCTTAATGATATAAGGTGTGATTCACTCCATCATCTCTCCATATAAACATTCTTCAACCAAATATGTTTTCAAAATATCTATTTTGGTATGTCCCACTGAAGGGCCAACGAATGAATACATATTGTTTATAAAACCTAAACATCTGAACAATAGATGAGATAAGATTGTGGAACAAAAGACCGATTGACAATGCCAATAATCGTATTACAACAAAATACATCGTATACGTTACTGTATCACATTTTAAATATTTTAAAATATCTGAATCACAAACATATCACGATCAAACACAAGCATACATTATAATCAATTGATGAATTACTTTGAAAATTAATTTATTCAAAACTGGTGGATTTAAAACGTTTGTTTTGTTGATCTTATTCATTTTATGTAAAAAAAATAATGTGAACAGCATATATTTACTTAGACTGCATTTAAACAATGAACTATCTAAAATATAACTGGAGTAAATGAGAAATCTTCAGTGATTCAATTTAAATATGTACTGTGCCATGGAATTAATAATATAAATTATCTTTTTCTTTCATGGACACATATTATGGAAAAAATATCCTGCAGGGGGACACACATTGGACAAGCTTTTATTACTGTTTGTAACAAACACAGCACCGCCAGTGAACAAGGAACATTTTCATTGAGTGTTAACAACTGATTTTGGATTTGTAATCCGCGACAAAATGGGCACCACAACACAAGCTATGCCTAAACCTGTGCTTACTATTGAAAGTGGCAAAAGTGAGAAAATGAAGCTAAATAAAAGGCAAAAACCTCCAAACAAGAAAGAAACCCCTAAAGACAAAGAACAAACCCCTAAAGACAAGAAGAGAGATCCACCAGAGAAAACCAACACTCAAGGAGCTTTTGACGACAGTGATAACAGTCACAATTCTCATGAAAATTATTACAGAAAATATAGCACAAGAGAACCTATAACAAATCGCACTGCTGATGTAAAACTGATGGTCAGAACAACTGCAGAAAGCAAAGTGAATGTGAAGTCAGTCAGTGACCACACCCACTGCTGTGTAAGTGGGATGGCTGTTCTCGAAGATGGTAACCTTGTTGTCGTCGATTGTAGGAACAACTCCATCAAACTGATCAAAGTCAGCGATGTAACGCAGGGTGAGATTTTATCGGAGATACGTCTGCTATCCCATCCGTGGGATGTAACTGACACCGGCAGTGGACAGGCTGCCGTCACACTTCCAGACAAACAAAGAATTCAGTTGATATCAGTTTCTAGACCCCTCGACCTTGTTCGCCAGATATGGGTCAGGGGTGAATGTCGTGGTATTGTGCATACTGAATGTCAAGGTATTCCCTACAGTGATGCGCTATTTATAGTAACATTTTGTAATCCCGGCAATGTTCAACTTATAAACATGTATGGAGTAGTAATAAAGACAATAGGCAGAGATGAGTATGGACGCCAACAGTTTGGTGACCAGCTCTACTACCTGGCATTAAGCCCCGACAGCAGCACTATTTATATAGCAGACTGGACTAACAATGCAGTGGTCAGCGTGAAAATGGATGGTCAATTGATTGCTATATACGAGGATAAAGAGCTTGTAGAGCCAGCTGGATTGGCAGTGGCAGCAGATGGAATGGTATACGTCTGCTGTCGATGGTCACACAATGTTCACCAGTTGTCACCTGATCTGATCAAGACGCGGGTTCCACTCAGGGCCAGAGATGGAGTGCTTCTTCCATACACACTTAGTTACAGTGATACCGAACATAAACTGTATATCGGCAGTAACAGTGTCCAATTATTCAAGTTGTAGGCAAAAACATTTAGGCACTGATATCAACCGACCCCAACAACTAATTTGTTCTTGGTTTTCTATAGCATTTCTTTTTAGTATATGGAATCGTTTTACCGTATAAATCATCAAAACAAACTGAACTGAAATCTAATGTTAGAAGAAAAATTCTATAAGCATTTTGTTTTTATTTTAAACCTTTAATATGTTTTGTAGAATGTATATGAAATGTTGTAAACATTTGAAAAACAAAAAACTTTAAACCAATCTACCAGCCTTTATATAATATATTTAAACGAATCTAGCGGCATTGATATATTTAAACCAATCTACCAGACTTTATATAATATTTACACCAATCTACCAACCAATCTAGCGGCCTTATACACTATGTTTAAACCAATCTAGCGGCCTTTATATACCATGTTTTAACCAATCTAGCGGCCTTGATATATTTAAACCGATCTACCAGACTTTATATAATATTTAAACCAATCTACCAGCCGTTATATAATGTTTAAACCAATCTACCAGCCTTTATATAATGTTTAAACCAATCTACCAGACTTTATATAATGTTTAAACCAATCTACCAGCCATTATATAATGTTTAAACCAATCTACCAGCCTTTATATAATGTTTAAACCAATCTACCAGCCTTTATATAATATGTTTAAACCAATCTACCAGACTTTATATAATTTGTTTAAACCAATCTACCAGCCGTTATATAATGTTTAAACCAATCTACCAGCCTTTATATAATGTTTAAACCAATCTACCAGCCTTTATATAATGTTTAAACCAATCTACCAGCCTTTATATAATGTTTAAACCAATCTACCAGACTTTATATAATGTTTAAACCATGGCGGCCATCTTGAATTTTTGGCCGACCTGAAATTTTGCTAGGATCAATTAGACATTAAGAGCAACATTCCTGTGAAGTTTCATGAAAATCAGTCAAGTTGTTTCAGAGGAGTAGTCGCTACAAGTTTTCATTATATAACTCTATGTAAACAAAGATGGCCGCTGGTAGCCATGATTAACGTCAAATCAAAACGATTTTCAACAAGGACCAACATCATGTCATACTGATCATTTTAGAAAAAGTCCCATATCAATATCTCTTATAGTTTTGAAGAAGTAGTCGCTACAAACTTATTTATTTTAAATCTATTTTTAGCTGTGGCGGCCATCTTGTATTTCTGGCCGACCTGAAATATTTCTAGGATCAACTAGACATCAAGAGAAACATTCCTGTGAAGTTTCATGAACATCCGTCAAGTAGTTTCAGAGGAGTAGTCGCTACAAGTTTTTACTATATAACTCTATGTAACCAAAGATGGCCACTGGCAGCCATGTTTAACGTCGAATCAAAATATTTTTCCATAAGGATCAACATCATGTCATGCTGATCATTTTAGAAAAAGTCCCATATCAATATCACTTATAGTTTTCAAGTAGTAGTCGCTACAAACTTATTTTTTAAAAATCTATTTTTAGCTGTGACGGCCATCTTGAATTTCTGGCAGATCTGAACTTTTGCTAGGATCAATTAGACATAAAGAGCAACATTCCTGTAAAGTTTCATGACAATCCTTCAAGTAGTTTCAGAGGAGTAGTCACTACAAGTTTTTACTATATAACTCTATGTAAACAAAGATGGCCGCTGGCAGCCATGTTTAACGTTGAATCAAAACGATTTTTGACAAGGATTAACATCATGTCATGCTGATCATTTTAGAAAAAGTCCCATATCAATATCACTTATAGTTTTCAAGAAGTAGTCGCTACAAGCTTGTATTTTAAAACTCTATTTTTAGCTTTGGCGGCCATCTTGGATTTCACATCAACATGAATTTTTGCTAGGATCAACTAGACTTTATGGGCAACATTTCTGTAAAGTTTCATGAATATCCATCCAGTAGTTTCAGAGGAGTTGTCGCTACAAATAAAAGTTTACGGACAGACAGACGGACAGACGGACGACGCACCATGGCATAAGCTCTGCTGATCTCTGATCAGTAGAGCTAACAAATCTACCAGGCTTTATATGTTATGTTTAAACCAATATAGCGGCCTTTATATTATAATATATTTAAACCAATCTACCAGCCTTTATATAATATGTTTAAACCAATCAAGCAGCCTTTATATAACACGTTTAAACCAATCTACCGACCGACCGACAGCACAATAAAAACAGAGAACAATATTTTTTTACTATATAAATCTATGTAAAACTGTGAGGCCCGGAACGTGGCCAAATTTTATCCCAGGGTCACCATTGAAAAAACTTGGTAGAGGACTATAAGCTTATAGCAAATGCAAAATATTAAACCTCTGGCTCTTTTTTTTCATCAGAAGATTTTTTTATTTTTTTACTATATAAATCTATGTAAAAGATGTGACCCTTGGGGCGGGGCCAGATCTGACCCCAGGGTCACCATTTAAACAAACCTGGTAAAGGACCATAAGCTATAGTAAATACAAAATATTAAACCCGTGGCTATTGTAGTTTCAGAGAAGAAGATTTAAAAAAAAAAATCCTATGTAAAACTGTCTCCTTGGATGGGACCAAATTTGACCCCAGGGTCACCATTTGAACAAACTTGGTAGAGGACCATTAGCTGATGCTACTTGTAATATATGAGAGCTCTGTGCCTTGTGGTTTCAGAAAAGAAGATTTTTTAAAGTTTTTTCCTATTTAAGTCTGTGAAAAACATGCCAAATCTCAATATACAAACTTTGGACCCCCGGGGCACAACCATTTTTGACCTCGGGGACTTCATTTAAACAAATTCTATAGTCTAAGCACTGGCGATCATTTTAAAAGGAAAACTGTCGAAATCTGTCCAGCGGTTCTTGAGAAGAAGATTTTTTAAGGTTTCGACCATATATGGTAATGGCGGCCTGGATGTCACGCTGACCTAATTTTAACAAATCTAAAAACCATTCATCTAAGAATCATCCACGTGAAGTTTGGTCAAAATTGGCCAAGCCGTTTCAGAGGAGAAATCGTTTGAAGCAAAAGTTTATGACGACGGACGACGGACGAAGAGTGATTCCAATAGATCACCTTGAGCTCAGGTGATCTAAAAACGTCAATGTAAAATTTTAATGTAAATTAACAAAGTATAAAAATTAGGTCAAGGTCATTTATACTGACCTGATTTTGGTAGGAACATATCGCTGTCATTTAGTTATCAACATTTGTAAAGTTTGAAAGCTCTAAGGCATCTGGTGTTGGAGAAATGAACTTAACAAAAAACTTTGATGTAAAAAACTTGAATGAAAATTTTTGATGTAAATTAACAAAGTCTAATTAGTAGGTCATAGTCATTTATATTGACTTGATTCGGGTAGGAACATATTGCTGTCATACAGATGTGTGTATGACGTTTGGAATTTGTATAGATTTTGGTATCTGAGAAGCCGAGTAAAATTTGAATGTAAAACTTCAATGTAAATTAACAAAGTGTAGGTCAAGGTCATTTATACTGACTGATTCGGCTAGGAATGTATTGCTGCCATATAGATGTAAGTGTGCATGACGTTTGAAAACTGTACAGCTTTTGGTATCCGAGAAATTGACTTAATACTTGAATCTAAATACGGGAGGTACTGACATACGGACGTACAGGACATACGGACAAGGGTACATATATGTATAGTTCTATATTACAGTGAAAGGCACATCTAGGCCATTTGATAAATGTCAACATGTTTAGTGTGGTTTATCTCACATCTAGGCCACTTGATAAATGTCAACATATTTAGTGTGGTTTATCTCACATCTAGGCCACTTGATAAATGTCAACATATTTAGTGTAGTTTATCTCACATCTAGGCCACTTGATAAATGTCAACATGTTTAGTGTGGTTTATCTTACATCTAGGCCACTTGATAAATGTCAACATATTTAGTGTGGTTTATCTCACATCTAGGCCATTTGATAAATGTCAACATATTTAGTGTGGTTTATCTCACATCTAGGCCACTTGATAAATGTCAACATGTTTAGTGTGGTTTATCTCACATCTAGGCCACTTGATAAATGTCAACATGTTTAGTGTGGTTTATCTTACATCTAGGCCACTTGATAAATGTCAACATGTTTAGTGTGGTTTATCTTACATCTAGGCCACTTGATAAATGTCAACATGTTTAGTGTGGTTTATCTCACATCTACACCACTTGATAAATGTCAACATGTTTAGTGTAGTTTATCTCACATCTAGGCCACTTGATAAATGTCAACATATTTAGTGTAGTTTCTCTCACATCTAGGCCACTTGATAAATGTCAACATATTTAGTGTAGTTTATCTCACATCTAGGCCACTTGATAAATGTCAACATGTTTAGTGTGGTTTATCTCACATCTAGGCCACTTGATAAATGTCAACATGTTTAGTGTGGTTTATCTCACATCTAGGCCACTTGATAAATGTCAACATGTTTAGTGTGGTTTATCTTACATCTAGGCCACTTGATAAATGTCAACATGTTTAGTGTGGTTTATCTTACATCTAGGCCACTTGATAAATGTCAACATGTTTAGTGTGGTTTATCTCACATCTAACCCACTTGATAAATGTCAACATGTTTAGTGTAGTTTATCTCACATCTAGGCCACTTGATAAATGTCAACATATTTAGTGTAGTTTATCTCACATCTAGGCCACTTGATAAATGTCAACATATTTAGTGTAGTTTATCTCACATCTAGGCCACTTGATAAATGTCAACATGTTTAGTGTGGTTTATCTAACATCTAGGCCACTTGAAAATGTCAACATGTTTAGTGTAGTTTATCTCACATCTAGGCCACTTGATAAATGTCAACATATTTAGTGTGGTTTATCTCACATCTAGGCCACTTGATAAATGTCAACATGTTTAGTGTGGTTTATCTCACATCTAGGCCACTTGATAAATGTCAACATGTTTAGTGTGGTTTATCTTACATCTAGGCCACTTGATAAATGTCAACATGTTTAGTGTGGTTTATCTTACATCTAGGCCACTTGATAAATGTCAACATGTTTAGTGTGGTTTATCTCACATCTACACCACTTGATAAATGTCAACATGTTTAGTGTAGTTTATCTCACATCTAGGCCACTTGATAAATGTCAACATATTTAATGTAGTTTATCTCACATCTAGGCCACTTGATAAATGTCAACATATTTAGTGTAGTTTATCTCACATCTAGGCCACTTGATAAATGTCAACATGTTTAGTGTGGTTTATCTAACATCTAGGCCACTTGAAAATGTCAACATGTTTAGTGTAGTTTATCTCACATCTAGGGTAGGCCTCTTTTTTTTTAATAACTTGGTTTACGAATCCGCCGAGTCTATTTTTCCCTTTTTGGAAAAAAAATAAAATTGTACTTTTCATTTATTTTTTTTCCACTCGTGTCAAGGACTAGAATTCCGTGCAAGTTTTTTCCGCTATATTCGTTTGTTGTATCCTGCATTTGTTGTCATTCATTCAAGTCAGACATGCTCGGTTATCTAAAGTATGCTATTAAACATGGATTTCGATAGAGATCTACGAAAAGTGATGTTCGATTTTTGATTCTCTCCCCCTTTTTGACTAAAAACATCTACATTTTGCTTGTAATTTTTTTCTCTCAATTTCCACTGAGTAATTTTATTTTCATTTTATTTCGATCTCCTGACATAATTTTTCAAGAAAAAATACGTAAACCAAGTTATTAAAGTTAAAAAAGAGGTCCCACTTGATAAATGTCAACATGTTTAGTGTGGTTTATCTCACACAAACAGTTTTAGATATCTTCCAAAAACTATTTTGAAGAAGAATTCTTAAAGGGGTTGATGCACTATTTTCAAACACAGTTTATTTTAAAGGGCTCTGAAAAACTTGGAAAAAGCTGAAAGAATTATCAAAATGCCATGAAAAATAAAGGAGATATGACTCATTGAATATTTGCAAAGAACATAAATGGAGGCGGCCATCTTTGAACGATGACGTCATCGCGCCGTTTTATCATATATGGCATATTGATAAAATGTCTTTTAAAGCAAAGAAAATCACTGTAAATGAAAATAATACTAAAATGTATACATTTTACATCTGTATATTTATTTTTAATCAATTTGCAGTGGTTTTCTTTGCTTTAAAATACATTTTGTCAATATGCCATATATGGTAAAACGGCGCGATGACGTCATCGTTCAAAGATGGCCGCCTCCATTTATGTTCTTTGCAAATTTTCAATAGGTCATATCTCCTTTATTTTTCATAGCATTTTGATAATTCTTTCAGCTTTTTTCAAGTTTTTCAGAGCCCTTTAAAATAAACTGTGTTTGAAAATAGTGCATCAACCCCTTTAATCATTTTCATGGAAATGCAAAACAAAATAAAACATGTATTCATTTTGGTATATGAAAAAAACAACATGCACTAATTTTAAACATGTATTTATGTGCATGTATATGAAAGTGCACAACTAGGCCAACAGTTCTCATAAAAATAAATACCAGTAATCAAACACAGGTAAACCAGTTGAAAGCCTTGTTTGTTTTCCTTCAAGATAATAATCAAATCCATGTAAATACATGAAAACCTCATTTGTTTTCCAATAAGCTAATGTTCCCAGTGAAAAGGAAGTTGGTGGATAGATTTAATCCTTTTCAATATTTCAACATGAAATTTAAGTGCTTAATAAGTGCTGTGTTACTACGTATTTCCAATAATAAGAGCAACTCCTCTAATAGCAACGGCCCCCTCCCCATCCTACACACACATCCCCACTCCACCTTTCAAAAAAATACAACAATAATAAAATAAAAAATAAAAATAAATAAACGTTCTTCAAAATTCAATATATTTTCAAAATTCAATACTTAATTATTTTTTTTTACATTTTATAAGAGCACTCCTTGGATACAATTAGGGGAAATGTGGTATCCAAAGTTTGTTTGGTTTCCTAAGCTTGATAGTCTCTACAATTGGGTATGGTGGTTACAAGGTACAAGCATATACCAGATGATGATATCCCAGTTCATGACCATGAATATCCACGGTTCATGACCATGAATACCAGATAAGAATATCCAGGTTCACACATGCTAGAACATTGTCTGCAGGATGGGTGCAGATCAAAATCACATGCATCAACTATGTCACCGGTGGCAGGACGTCATTTTGTAAATAAAATGTTCAAATGTCAACCGATGCCCATCAACAAACACTATGACAATGCCATGCAAGAATAAGAATCAATCTTGGGTATAAAGTTTAGATAGAGAAATTTCCAACCCTCAGTTATGACTGCTTTAACATGTTTAACGGAAACTGCAATATTTAGTGTCAGCCTTTTTTTCATCTTATTTTTTTTTTTAAATAAATGATCCATTTTCAAAATAATATTGGGTAAAAAAAAAAAATAAGATTGCTGTTTTCCCCTGTAAGAGAAACACATATTATTTTGTTATCCTGAACTTGAATTCACCAACTATTCTTGAGAATATTTTTTAAGCCCAAGTATGCACATTTCAATTACAAATATTTCAATAAGTGTTCATAACAATCAATAGCAACTTCGTAGGAGTGTTTTTATCTTTGAAGGTCATGGGAATATTTGTGAACAAAATGTGTCCTTGAGCTCATCTAAAAACAGTTTGAGGAATTTATTGATTATAGCTAAATGTTCTAAAAATAACTTGCCCCTATATTTACTCTACTTGGTGATATCATAATATTGCAGATACATCTATTTATAACTCCTAACACAAAACACAACATTGCAGTGGCATTGAGGACATAAAATAGCTTTTTATAGTGGCAGTATTCTCAATAGGACTAGGACATCAATACAGTTTGAAAGGGACTTACTGAGCTTATGTCTACCATCACCAGTAGTCAATAAACCTCCTCTTATTCAAATATCACACAAATAATGAATGGTGGTGATGTTTCTGGTAAAAGGATGGCCACTCTCGAATCTGGCCAAGTTTGTAGCTTGAAAAATATACTGCCAGCTGTGTGAAGAGGACAACAGACATGTGGAAGGTTGTGCATTTTGTGTGGATTGTCAAGAATACTTGTGTCGAGGCTGTGTCCAGATACACAAGAAAGTCAGAGTCACAAAAAATCATGTTATCCAAGACAAGGACGCAATGCCGCGAGATGAAACACCAGTCCAGCAGAAACCACGTCAGCCTGTATACACCGTAGACACTGACTCTGAGCAGTGCCTCAAGCACCCAGGGACGGCTATAGAATATTACTGCGAATCACACAATGACATAGGCTGCAGTGTTTGTGTGACCGAGGGCCACATAACCTGTGGGGTGGGATATATTCCAGTATTGTCTAAAGGCACTGTTAACTCGGCAGAGTACAAAAAACTTTCCAAGAAAATGCATCATCTACAGAAGAAATTTATGAAAACAAAAGAAAAAACAATAAAATCAATCGCTGAAGTGGAAAGTAAAAGTAAAGAGTACAATAAACAGGTGAGGCAATTAGGTGAAGATATAATGAAAATTGTTCGTACACTGGTTCAGAAAGCCGTGGATGAAAAAGATGAATTTGTGAATGAAAAACTGGAAGGTTTAAAATGTTCTCAAAAACAAAGCGACCATAATATTAAGGAAATTAACACCATGATAGCTGATTTGGAGGAAAGGAAAGAATCAGAAAATCAAAGCTTTGTTTTGATGAAAAAACATAAGATAAAAGTAAATGAGGCAGAAAACACATTGAGACAAGTCAGAATTAGTTCAAAACCAACCCAATTCCACTTCCTTGAACATTCTGATAGCGTTAAAAGTGTAGAACATTTGGGAACATTATTCAAATATAAGGAAGTTGTAGAACAACATGAAAGTATCAATGTCTCCACAACAACAGATGAAGAAACTCCTATGATAACAAGCCTTGAAGTTCTTTCTGATGGAAGACTGGCTTTGGCTGATCACGACAACATGTCGGTAAAACTGGTGGATACTAAATCCAAACTGGTCTCTGAAATCAAAATGGAGACTGAACCTTGGGGTATTGCTGAAGTAAGCAAAGGACAACTGGCAGTCACTTGTCCTGCCACTGGGATTCTGTTCCTAGACACCATTACTTCTATGAGCCATGCCATAAGCGCTGAAAAAGGATGTTTTGGAATAGCTGTCAATCAAGATCGATTGTTTGTTACCTTTTCAGAACCACCTCAGACTCAGAAACTATCTCGTGTTGAGATTTTGAACATGAATGGACAGGTTTTGAGAACATACGCTGTTACGCCAAATGGGGAGCAATTATTCACAGATCCAATTTACATTAAAGTGAACAACAAAAACAATGTGATCCATGTAGCAGACGAGAAAGCAATAATAAGCATAACGCCAGAAGGAAAGGTCCACCTAGTCTACAGTGATGACACATTGAAGGAACTTATGGATTTTGTATTGGCCGAGGATGGGTCCTTAATTTTATGTGAAATGGCTGGTGTCCATATTATAACAGCCGATGGTCAAAAGGTTCATTCTTTGGTGGATTTAGGGCAGGCCGGGGCGCGTTCTGCGGTTGTTGCTTATGATAAAAACACTCATCGCTTGTATTTGGAGTCAAATCGTGAAAATATTTGTGTATATCAACTTGGATGAATATTTACTGTAGAATAACAAACTTACAAACATGTGATGTGGACGAAAAAAAATAACCACAACTGTTTGTTTCGTTTTTGCACTTAGGCCAATGTTTTTATGTTGTTTTACCTATTTTTTCGGAAAAATGTGGGGTCGGAGGAAGGAAGTAATGGTAACAACAACACAACCATTTTTATAGCATATTACTTTTAATTTACTCATTTGTGTGCTTTTTAAGAATTTATTTATAAAGAAACATTGTAGGCCTTTTTGTCGGTTTGGAAGACAATGCCAAACCAAAGTTGACCTTCGTCAGCCTCCATTCTTATGAAAACAATGTTGCGAACGCTTGCTTTTCAGCCATTATTCGCTGTGAAATAGTGATTAAAAAATTGAGCAGAATTATGTTCCTTTGGATGTGTATAAACTTTTATAAACTTTACTTTTTTGTTTACGTCGGAGCATCGGAGGCAATAACGTTTGGAAATAATTTTTTTCAGTTTGCCGTAAATTTATGGTCAGCAGGTCAGTAATCAAAATAATTAAAAAATACTGTTCTTACTGATGTGTGTAAACTGTGGTAAGGTTTTTTCTGTTGGAACATTTATTGTTTATGATCACAAATAATGCCTTAAATTCATCAATTGACCATTTTCCCACCCAATATAACATTCTCAATACCTCTGCATATATAACAAGAGCTCTGCAGACAGTTCATAATACGCCTGTCAAAAGTCGAATTATTGTGTATAGAATTTTTTTATAATTTGTAATCAGTACTGGGCAATACTTCAATAAGGGAAATAACAGTCAGAAAAGTGTGGACGGAAACCACAAAAGACTATTGCAGTGCCTGTCACTACTCTTTATATTAGTGATATATTTCAATGTTCTATTATTATTTATAAGTGTTATTTCTTTTCACGAGCAAAATGCTTACCTGAATTTGTATTCCTAGACAGACAGGATGACGGTAAATGCCATACCAAAATGCATCATGTTTACAAACAATTAGAAGGGCGTTCTGTTGAACACCCTGTGTCGCCTGCCATGGGCTCATTTCAGCAAGTACAATCTAACTATAAAGTTGGAAGACACTGGGTGCAATCCTTAATGCATTATGGAGCAGTTTTTTTAAGTGTTAAAGTTTATGAAAAGGGGGCATAAATCTGCATAAATCTGACAGGAGGAAGGAAGAACTGTATAAAGTTTCATGACCATAGGTCAATATTTTGCGAAGTTATGTTGCAGGTTAAAGTTTTTTGAAAAGGGACATAACTCTGCCAAAATGAAAATCAGAGTTATTGGACATGTGTAACGACATTTGAAGATGTGTGTGAAGTTTCATGTACATAGGTCAAATGCTTTTCAAGTTATGGTCAGTCATGAGTTTGGTTAGGTTGCAGTTAAAGGTTTATGAAAATGGGCATAACTCTGATGAAAAGAAAATCAGAGCTATTGGTCATGGGTAACAATATTCTGTGTGGTAAGATGAATATGTGTGTGGAGTTTCATGAACATAGGTGAAATACTTTTTAAGTTATGGCCAGTTATGAGCTTGGTTAGGTTGCAGGTTTAAGTTTTATAAATGGGGCATAACTCTGCTAAAATGAAAGTCAGAGTTAATGGACATGTGTTTTTTAAGAATACGTATTTGTAAATGAAGATATGTGATGTAATTTTGATCTGGAGCACTGTAGCAATATGCACATGTACACATTGATCTATCTACCAAGTTCCATTCTGATTGGATGAAAACTGTAAGAGTTATACAGAAATGAATAATACATTCTTATTTCAATCAAGAAAGCGTAAAAAAGTAAAGCGTAAAAGACTCTTTAGTAATAACCCTTGCTTGATGAGTAAATACTGGGTAGTATTAGGTCTGGTTGACCCAGTGTCAGAAAAAAGTGACAGGGTTGTGTATCACGTACTACGGTGTGGTATTCCAGTGTGGCAGCACTATATCTGTTACAAGTAGACTGTAGATAGATACATTACACTACACACAAGCACTCATAAATCCACACATAATGCCAAGTCAACGAGTGATGCTTCTCGGGGCTTAAATGGTAGAGGAACTATAATCGTTAGAACTACACACATGCTCATGCGCGCACGTCTGGGATGTTGACAAATATTGGCCTTGTGTGCAGAAAATTCACGTTTGGAGTTACAATGACAGCCCAATATACGTTTGGCTTGCACCTTCGGGTGCTAGCCTTATGTATTCATTTCGGTTCATCAGCGGAAGAAACCGTTTCACCAGCGCGGTAATAATTGGTTGTCTACTCAAAAGTGGAGTTAGCGCTAATGTAGGCGTGGGTACCAATCTGATCATAGTTATGATTATATACCAACTGATGCTTGTTCATCTGATACACATATGCTTGTTTCCGTTGTGTTTTCTCGCCAAAGAATGGTCCACTTCCCGAGACGGGTGACTTGTTTGTTTCTTTAAATTTGATATTCCACCATTATTCAATGGTTGTGTTCATGAAATGATGTAGTGCTTTATGTTACATGTCCTTCTTTGTGTATGTATTAGTATATTTGTTTAAAATTGAAATATAATAAATTAATAGAAGAATCTATATGTAGATTTGTTGATTTGATTTACCTTAGCTTGAACTGATACTTCCACAATACACAGCTGATGCAACAAAATTCGACCATGGACGGGTTCACTTTTGTTTAGGTTTGACACGGTGGCATCAACATTATTGATATAACAAGATGAGGGGTCAAGGTGTATTCTGTTATGTTGTTATTGGCAAAATGTATATGCTGTTTTCTTAATAGTATTGAAAATAATTAGTTACTGTTATCTGTTGCAAACGTGTAGCAAAAATATCATATTAAGGATTGTTACCTGCAGAAATCTAAGAAGTAGTTGAATAGGTTACGTCTCTGTTACCTTTTTATTTGATTTGATTTACTTGGTCACTGCGACCTTGACCTTAAACCTAGTAACCTCAAAAACAGGGAGTCACATGTGTAGTTTCATGAGCCTTAGTCTAAGGTTGAAAGGTATTAGAGTTCAGCATGGAAACTGTTTTTCTATGTTGGGTCACTACAACCTTGACCTTTGACCTTGTGACCTCAATGATAGGGTTCATCATTGTCCCATGGGCAGTCTAAGTATGAAGTTCTAAGGTTCTGTGTCAATGAAACTTTTTGCAAACAAACAGCTCACATTTATAACATTGACATTTATAACAAGACTTCAAATCTTCTGTGTTCAGACAGAGTCTTTTAAGTGCACTGTCTAAATATATTTACCGTAACAAAGATATAGACGACTCCGCTACTATATTACTGGAGATGGAGAATGAATCTGCCATCAGGATGGATCTCAGGGGAAGATGGAGAGGTCTGTAAATAGAAAGCAGAATATGGTCAACTTGAAATTACATTTTCATTGAGCTTCATCAAAATACACTTCTTTGAATTGCTGTGCATAATATGAGCTCAAAAATGATTTAGCAAAATTCAAAAAATAACAAGAGGTCAATGACCTTGAAGCTCTACTGATAGGTTTTGATAGCTAGATCAGCATTCCTGTTTCATAAAAATCTGTCAAGAAGTTTCAAAGGAGTAGTCGCTACAACTTTTTACTATATAACTGTATGTAAACAAAGATGGCCACTGGCGGCCATGTTTAATGTCAAATCAAAATAATTTTCGACAAGGATCAACATCATGTCATGCTGACCATTTTAGAAAAAGTCCAATATCAATATCCTTATAGTTTTCAAGAAGTAGGTCACTACAAACTTTTTATTAAAAATCTATTTTTAGTTGTGGTGGCCATATTGAATTTCCGGCCGACCTGACATTTTCCTAGGATCAACTAGACATCAAGAGAAACATTCCTGTGAAGATTCATGAAAATCCGTCAAGTAGTTTCAGAGGAGTAGTCACTAGAAATTTTTACTATACAAACCCTACGTAAACAAAGATGGCCACTGGCGGCCATGTCTGATGTCGAATCAAAACAATTTCGAGCAGGATCAACATCATGTCATGCTGATCATTTTAGAAAAAGTCCCATATCAATATCACTTATAGTTTTCAAGAAGTAGTCGCTACAAACTTGTTTTTAAAAAATCTATTTTTAGCAGTGGCATCCATCTTGAATTTCCGGTCGACCTGAATTTTGCTAGGATCAACTAGACATCAAGAGCAACATTCCTGTGAAGTTTTATGAAAATCCGTTAAGTAGTTTCAGAGGAGTAGTTGCTACAAATTTTTACTATACAAACTCTATGTAAACAAAGATGGCCTTTAAGGTCGAATCAAAATAATTTTCGACTAGGATCAACACCAGGTCATGCTGATCATTTTAGAAAAAGTCCCACATCAATATCACTTATAGTGTTCAAGAAGTAGTCGCTACAAACTTGTTTTTAAACATACATGTTTCAAGCGATCTTCATCTTGACAAAATCGAGGGTTTATAGTAATTGTTAACGAGGTCAAGCACTGTTGTCAGCATTCAGTAGGGTAGCATTCTTATTTTTCCATCAATGGAGTTAAATGCAAATATTGTTGGATGGTCAGGCATTACCATTCCATAGACCATAGTCTACATGTGTATGGTAGTTAATTGAATATTAAAATAACATGCCTTAAATTATGAATGTTGATGCATCTATTAATAGTTCAGTTAACACCACTGTGACATGCAATACAATTCCTGGATTAAAACAACACAGAAGTTCATCATTTATAAATGTCCTGCATTATTATCAGGAGTCAAACATTTAAAACTGAATGTGACAACATCATTACCATAATTGATTAGTCAAAGTCTATAATGAACATTATGCAAAGTGCATGCCGGTACTCAATGGACTTAAAGATTGTTTTAAATTATAATTTTTGTTACAGTGTATTATAGGAAACTGTTAATGTTCCATCTATATTTATGAACTACTTCACCCTTAAATTGATAATTTTATACTTTAGTATGTTTTAAATTAGGTCCCAAAGCCTGCTGTACTCGAGATCCCTTTAATACCTGATAGCTATCTGCAGAAACTTGTTGTAAAATTGAATTAATTTGCCAACTTGTATTGTTTCAGGAACTGACATGTTAATTAATGTTTTATCAAGAAATGTCAACTCATATTAAAATTAATGTAATTCTGTTGCTGGTTGTATACATTCATTCATTTCATTATCTTAAAGGGACATATGGCAATCGTGAAGTGTTTATGAAGCATTGCAATTATTGTTTCGATTTATATATCCAGTATCATATTCTTAAACCCAGTTACTTGCATATAAATAAATTAATTTTTCAATGTTTCTCACTGATTTTACCACAAGTTGAACATACATTGTTGGTTCATTATTATCAACAGTTAATTATATGTAAATTAATTTACTTCATATTTATTTTAGTGTAATTAATATTAATGATTGAACAAATACAAGTTATGCAGAAAAACTAGTGTGACGTTGTGATTTTAAACGTTCAGATTGTCATGTGTACCTTTAAGAGAATTTATAATACAGATAAACTTTTACTGGAGTATCAAATTACCCAGCTGCAGACAATAAATTAAGCCACAGTGATTGGTGACTGTATACTGTAATTGCTTCAATTATCACTTATCAGGGAAAATGTCAATACACACAATTAACGTAATAATGTTCTATACTGCTATGAAAGTGGCATTTTACTCAATTGTTATTAATTCTTAAACTTCCATAAATAGTAACAATAACTGTTGCTTTTATCAAAGTTCATTATCTGGCAGTCTGTTAGAATGGTAATTATATCTGACAGTCTAATCACCATGGCAAATGCTATCAAGACAGTATTTAAGGGAATTTGTAATTATATATTATTTGAATTTAATAAATGAGTCAATAAGAGAAAGATTTGTTATTTGTTTAAACATACTTTTATCCAGAATATTTACAACCTTATATGTGTTACACTGATTGGAATTGAAGTAAAAAGTCAACCTTCCAAAGCTACACACTTTTGATAAACTTTTGCTGGAGTATCAAATTACCCAGCTTGTTGCAGTAGCTACATAAAAAAGATAATGCAATTAAGTTCCTGTCAAACCTTCTGACCTTGACACAGGGTCAGTTGGTGACTGATAGTTACTGGAATAAGAAGAACAATAACCGGTGAAGTTATATCTTAAATTTGAACACTCTATTCCAAAGGACAACAAAGTTATAAGAACTTTAACCAAAATTTTAACGCAAATTTTAACGCAAATTTTAACCAAAACTTTCACGCTGACACATTGTATTATAACCTTTTTGTCCTTGGGAGTAGAATGTTCAAATTTCATATATAACCTCCTGGTCATTGTCCGTCTTAATGCCAATAACTTCCAGCCCTCCAACTGACCGTGGGTCGGAGTCAAGGTCACTAAAATACATGTACCGTCAATATTTGTGTTAAAATTTGGTGACGATACATGTATTTAAGTGACCTTGACTCGGACCCACGGTCAGTTGCAGGGCTCCAAGTTATTGGCATTAAGACGGGCAATGACCAGGAGATTATATATGAAATTTGAACATTCTACTCCCAAGGACAAAAAAGTTATAATACAATATGTTGACGCCGTCGAGCCCGCCAATATTAGCGGCACCTATGTCTCGCATTTTTTCAAAAGGCGAGACAAAAATCTATTTTTAGCCATGGTGGCCATCTTGAATTTCAGGTTGACCTGAAAATTTGCTAGGATCAACTAGACATCAAGAGCAACATTCCTGTGAAGTTTCATGAAAATCCGTCAAGTAATTTCAGAGTAGTCGTCGCTACAAATTTTTACTATATAAACTCTATGTAAACAAAGATGGCCGCCGGAGACCATGTTTAAGGTCGAATCAAAATAAATTTTGACTAGGATCAACATCATGTCATACTGATGATTTTAAAAAAAGTCCCATATAAATATCACTTATAGTTTTCAAGAAGTAGTCTCTACAAAATTGTTTTTAAAAAATCTGTTTTTAGCCGTGGTGGCCATCTTGAATTTCAGGCCAACCTATTATTTTGCTAGGATCAACTAGACATCAAGAGCAACATTCCTGTGAAGTTTTGTGAAAATCTGCCAAGTAGTTTCAGAGGAGTAGTCGCTACAAAAAAAGGTTTACAGAAGGACGCGCGGACAGATGGACGCCGCACCATGCCATAAGCTCTCCTGATCTTTGATCAGTAGAGCTAAAAACAAACATGTTTCATAATTAAGGTTTTTATCTGAACATACTATTGCAGGTTCTGGGATAATATCGTTGAAAATTGACTAGATTTTTACAAATAAGTGGACACAAGATTAAAGACAGAGTAATCTCTATATGTCGGCCATACTACAAGTGATCTAAAGTAAACCAACTACTTCATTAAACAGCAAAGACTTTATAACATATTATTACAAGTGGTGTATTTATAATATAATATATATATATAATGCATATTTGATAATTAAATACATGATTTTACCAACAATTTAATTTAAATACCCATAAATATATGTTTCAAATGAATTTGAATAATTTGGCAGTTAAGTGCATTAATAAACATATCTGCACGTACCTGTAGTCTATTGCACAATCTGCACGTACCTGTAAACTATTGCACAATCTGAACGTACCTATAATCTATTGCACAATCTGCACGTACCTGTAGTCTATTGCACAATCTGCACGTACCTGTAATCTATAGCACAATCTGCACGTACCTGTAATCTATTGCACAATCTGCACGTACCTGTAGTCTATTGCACAATCTGCGTACCTGTAATCTATTGCACAATCTGCACGTACCTGTAGTCTATTGCACAATCTGCACGTACCTGTAATCTATTGCACATGTCCACAGATGCACGTGAAGTTCTGTAAGCACTTTGGGATCCACGTATCCCAGGATGGGGTAATCCTTCAGGTCGAGGAGATCCATCAACTGAAACATAACACAGCATGTAAGGTAACTGAATGGAACGCTACATTGAGTTTATTATAGAGTTTATACACCTCTCGTTACTAATTAACATATTATCTTCAAACTTATTTTACTTCACACACTTAGAATAACAGTGAAAACACTTCGTATTAATTATAGTAGAATATCCATAGATTAGGCTTTGTGCAAGTATTTTTTTACATTTAACAGAAAAAAACCCAAACTATGCCTTTAGCGAGGATTGAAGCCTCCGCCTGAGCTTGTGAATGCCTGTGAATCTCGACCTAAGCGGGCAGGTAAGATGTATGGTATATCTTTTAAACACTAATTGAATGAAATCATGGTTTGAAATCAGGATAAATATATATTTAACAAGAAGCAGTCAGATCGACAGCCATGTACCCCGCCACATTGTTTTTTCCTATGTAGCTGTAGAACCCATGATTGGGTGCTTTGTTTAAAGGAAGTTTTATCACAAATGAACAAAAAATGTATAACACTACAAAAGACAGAAACTCTAATTTCAATCTGATAAGAGTTATTGTTACTGCCCTCTGCACTTCCTCTCATTGCCCTCTATTATTGTGTGAAGTTTCATTCCAGTCCCATTAGTAGTGTTTAAGCTGTACACCCGACAAGAATAATAAGTATAAAATAACAAAGGGCAATAACTTATTTAAAGTTAAGTTATGGTTCATGCATTCTCCACATCCTCTTATTGCTCTGTCATTGTGTTTCATTGCAAATCCATTAGTAGTTTGGAGCTATACTTCGGACAATAATTTTTTAAATATAAACTTACAAAGGCCAATAACTCTATCGTCACTTAATTTACTTGCCCTCTAAAATTGTGTGATTTTCATACCAGTCTAGTAGTTTTAGAGTTTTGCTCCAGACAAGAATTATAAGTATAAAATTACAAAGGGCAACAACTCTCAACTAAATCAAGACAGAGTTATGGGTCTTGTATTCTGCACTCACTCCATCATTGTGTGAAATTTGACTGCAGTCTCGTTAGTAGTTTTCATGTTATGGAGCAGACACGAATTATAAGTATAAACTTACAAAGGGCAATAAATCTAAATTAAATGAAGACAGAGTTATGGTTATTGCACTCTGCATGTCCTCTTAATGCCCTCTATCATTGTGTGAAATTTCATCGCAGTTCCATTAGTAGTTTTCCAGTTATGGAACGGACACAAATTATAAGTATAAAATTACAAAGGCCAATAACTCTAATTTAAATGAAGACAAGAGATATGGAAACTCTGCACTTTCTCTCATTGACCTCTATCATTGTTTGAAATTTCGTTGCAGTCTCTCTAGTAGTTTTTGAGTTATTGAGCAGACACAAATTATACATATAAAATTGCAAAGCGCAATAACTCTTAATTCAAATGAAGGCAGAGTTATGGTTCTTGTGCTCTGCATGTCCTCTCATTGCCTTCTATCATTGTGTGAAATTTCATTGCAATCCACAAGTAGTTTTCAAGTTATGGAGCAGACACAAATTATAAGTATAAAATAACAAAGGGCAATAACTCTAATTTAAATGAAAGTAGAGTTATGGTTCTTGCGCTCTGCACATCCTCTCATGGCCCTCTATCATTGTGTGAAATTTCATTGCAGTCCAATTAGTAGATTACAAATTATGGGGTGGACACAAATTATATGTATAAAATTATAAAAGGAAATAACTCGAATTTAAATGAAGGAAGAGTTATGGTTCTCGCGCTCTGCACGTCCTCTCATGGTCCTCTATCATTGTGTGGAACTTCATTCAGTCCTATTAGTAAATTTCGAGTTATGGAGCGGAGGGCAATAACTCTATTGTGTGAAATTTCGTTGCAGTCTCATTAGTAATTTCCGAGTTATTGAGCGGACACAAAATGGGACGAACGGATGTACGTATGGACGGGTGTACGGAGGGCATTACTATATCCCCCTTCGAGGATAATTAACAAAAATATAGACCATAACAGTGGACCAAATTTGACGATGCCTCAAAAACATTTTTGTTTCACTTATAATTATCGTATTACAAAACAGAAGTCTTTATGAATTCCAGGCTGAACGTATCGCGGTGGGCAGTGTCAGAGAAGGGAGACAGAAAGCAGGAAATCATGGACCCTCTGTCTACCTCCAATAATCAGTTCCTGTTATTCAAAGATACTAATTCTGTACCTGTACAAACACATTCTGGTACGGCAGAGCCATTTTATGTCTCATCGTAGCTCCTCGTATCCCCACTGCCACCAGGAACTCCTAAAAACAAAAGTTTATATTGACCTTTAATAACCAGGAAGGGAGATTTGGTTATTAAATAACTGAATTGAATTGGATTTTATAGTCGCACCAACAGCTTAGGTCATATGGCGACTTTCCAGCTTCAACAGGTGGAGGAAGACCCCAGGTGCCCCTCCGGGCAATTTTCGTGCACGGGCGGGCACCTGGGTAGAACCACCGACGTTCCGCAAGCCAGCTGGATAGCTTCCTCACATAAAGATTCCTAGGCCCCTGAGGGATCGAACCTACAGCGGTGAGGGGCAAGTGATTGTGTTTGGAACGGCTACAATATTTGTCCAACTATAAAGCAACATAACAAATAACAATGAAATTACTCAAATAAAAAGAAAATCATATGAAAAAAGAACTGCAAATTTATTTTGTTGGTAATTTTTTTTTCTTGGATTCTCTATTGAAAAGCAATTTCTACAAATTTCTTATATACTGGTTTTACACTACCTTGACCTTTTCATCACTTGTGAGGTCACACTTTGATGCCATTGTGTCTATTTTAATCTTGACCGCCACGGACACCATATCCATGGAGTCCGGACCGTGACCTATATCCTCCCGAGAGCTGACCATAACACCAGACTCAGACCTGTATATGGACTTGTTATGCTGCAGGTGTGGGGGAACAGGGGCTGACAACTCAGTACAGTCAATAATGGGCCGTAACTCTGCGTTGTCCACGCAAGCTGCAAAAGGGAGATAATTATGTATTTATTATTTTTTGCATATTTTAAAAACACATTATATTGTATATTATATAATTAACAGAACTGTTATGAAGTCCTGACTCTTAATGTGTCGTGCCTTCAGGAACTCTCCAATTATGCAAAATGGCAGAGGGACTTCAAAACTACGAACTACATACATACACAAAACGTTATTGATAGTCCTGACTAGTGTGCAATAAAAGGGTGGCAAAACTATAAGCCTCAGAAATACACAAAAGAAGACTTTTATAAATATGTTGTTCTTCAGGTCTACTAATCTCCCAAAAATTGGTTAAGATTTAGGAATTTGTCAATGAAACTTGGCAAAAACATCCTTTTTTTTCCTTATAGTACACAACCTGAGTCCTGAAAAAAATGAGTTATGTCCCCCCGAGAGGGTGCAAAGGTTTTTTGGTATCGCTGGAAAGCTTAGAATGTCTACAATATTTTGCAACTTGTTAGACTTTGTTAGACGTGTCCGTTTCCATGGTAACGATGATCAAAGATGGCCACCGTTTTTTTTTCTGTTGTATGACTGTAGTGCATATAAGGGGTCATATTGGTTTGAAAATGCATAAAATGTTAAATGTTTCTTTGGGAACATGTTGATATAATACACTTGAAACTATTTCATGCAGTTTTTTAAATCAATTGCACTACTAACACAAAAAGGGGAGGTAATTTGAAAACTATTTTGTATATTTTAGTGTATATTTTACATTAATAATTATTTTCTGTCATTATCTGTCATGTTTTATTAATCAATTAGCTTGAATATAATGAGATATACTCATATAAACAAAATAAGAAAGAAATAATGAAATAAAAAAACATATTCAGACAAAATATGTATAAAAGGGAAGTAATAAAAAAATCAACTTTTTGAATACAATTTGTGAGATTTTCTTTTCTTAAATGTTCCAGTTGTTATAGTATACTGATAGTGTGTATAACTTGACAAAACGAGGCATTGCATTTGTTTCGATTCCATAGCTGTGAGCAAAACTTTACAAGCTTCAACCAAACAGTAATTTACAAAGCATTTGAAATTGAACAAATAATTGGGATTGGAAGAGCTATTCTACATTTATTATAGTTTCTGTACAATTTTACAGATCTAAATCTGTTATTTTACTCCTAAGTGAAAGCAATAACACACTGCAAATCAAGACTTATGCATAAGCCATAAATATGTGTTGTCATTTTTCAGTTAATTAACATCAGATTCAGATTCTGAATCACTGTTAGAATCAACAATTGTAGAATTTTCACAATTATGTAGGCATCCACATGATTCGGTACAGGGCGTTCGGTTTTTGAAGCATGAACACCGGTTTCCAGAACAGTCTCCTGAGAAATTGCACTTAATTAACTCAAGAATGGCTCTTGGTGCTGGTGGAAGTTTCATCCAGTCTATGGATATTTCTTTACCAGATATTGTCCATCCATGGCCATGTGGACTCGTTACGTCAGGGGTTGAACTTAAGGCATTTTTCCAAATGAAAGCCTGATAGTTTGCTCTTGCTGAATGTTTCTGTAAGGCATCTTGGCACGGGGGCAAATAGTTACTCTGAGGGTTTTTGCTACAAAATACTTGGTATCTGGTCTCATCTATGCTGGTGTAACTAGACATGTTGTAAAGGGCACATGCAAACTTCTCAGTTTCAGACAAAACATCCTCTGTAACAGGTAAGTCTATTACCTAAACATTGCATTGACTTACATAGTTCTTGATCATTCGTCACAAGATCAAATACCTTCTTTTTACCCTTACCAGCAAATGCACTATTGCTATCGTATCCACTAAATGAGTGTAGACCTGGTAAAGCCTCACACACCATTGGTCCAAGTTTCGTGGCATCTACATCAATGTTAATGAATCGTGTCCGATTCTTTGTACCAGTGTGAATAAATAATTCACCTGGTATCTTATGCTGTAAGTGGCAGGCTAGCATTATCACATCTGTGTCGGGTGTCTTTATAACAATGCTGTCATGCCCAGCCTCGGCAGCATGCAGTGCATGCAGCAGCATACGAGTATCTGCCTCCTGGGTAGAGTGTATTTCTGGAATTTCTTCACAAACAATTTCACTTTCATCATTTACAACCCTGTAAACATGACAGTTCGGACGATGTGCGTAAAACAGGGAGCGACCAGCCAGCTTTCCTACATACTGTGGCTTATTCCACTCCTTGAAGAACTCTACAAGGGAAGTCTTGTTATTGCCACTAGATAGAAACTTCTTCCACTGTTTTGGGATTTTCTGAGCACCAGACGTGATTTGTATTTCGAGCTTACCTTCACTAGCTCATCGCTCTCTTTCCACATATTTAATTGATATTTCAGGGTATTGGTCAGATACGATATCAACCCTTGCATTTCTATTGGTGTAGGGCAACACCCTGTCAAGAACAAGAGCTGCTAATGCGGAGAATGTATCGGGTAATTCAGATAGACCTTGCAGCAGTGCCATCATATCTATAATCCAGACAGCAGTTGGAGAAATATTCTCAGGCTACTGGGAGTCCTTCTCTATCAGCTCATCTAACTTGGCCTTTGATGTTTTAATGTATGAACCGTCAACCTCTGCCAACGACCAAGGTATGGGACCCAGACAGTGTTTCAACACATTTCTCAGATCCAAACTTCTAGACTGAGCCACCACAATCATTCTTGAAAACAAATTTCTATCAGCTCTTAGAATGATATTCTTATTACCCACTTTAACCTGCTTTTCCTTGCCTAAGCTTGAAAATGTCTTCAAATTCATTTTTTTTAAGTGGATCATAAAATGAGCTTTCATCATTTGATAATCGTGTCTTAACAAATGCTTCTGCCGCTTCCTGACCTTGTTGATTGGCATTCAGAAGATCATGGCACACAGTCTTGTTGGCAACAACACCAGATGATAAGCTTGTTAGTTCATTTGATGTGCTGCTGTATGGATTAGATTTCAATGTCTCGACTAATTCAACAACCTTAACAACATCAGTGCAATCTCTTACGATTCTGGTTGACGAACCCTCCTTGTGTTCATGAGTTTGACGACCATCAACACCAGCCATAGAAAAACACCTTTCTCTAATTATTGCGCGTTCATGAGCTGTAACTAACCACTTTTGTACTGCACTTTTGTTCAAACTGAAGCCAATGATGCCACCGCGAGTTTTGGTTGCACGATTCAGTGTTTGTTCAATCGTTTGGTCTCTTGCAACTTGCGCAAATGAATGTGAACTTCTTTGAACCGCAAATTCACCGCTTGAAATATTTGCATAAGCTTTAGGGTGGTTGGTTTCTAACATTTGAATCTCCATGAGATATACTGGCAAATACTTGGCGTAGTTGATACGATCACAAGCAAACATCCAGGGGACCATGCTACGTATGCATGCCACATGCAATTCCCAGTTGCCTTCCCTGGTCGATCGAATAAAATGAAGGAGTAGATGGACCATTTCTATATAGGCGTTCCAGAATTTGGATACAGGGACGACATTCGATTTGCAGTATGCTTGATACTTTTCTAGCAGGCACTCAAATGCATCCAACTGTGAATTCCTGGAAACGTTCAGGAGTTGGTGATTCACGTACGTCAGTATGGGTGGTAGTCAAGTCTACACGAACCTCGGCTAATTCATCTTCAGAAAGAATACTCACAGACAATTTCCATCTAAGTCGTAGCATGGCTTCCATGACCAGCTTATGCACTCGTACACCTCTATTATAGTGACGACCCTCCAACAAAGCATTTATCAAGCCGGACCCAATAATACCAGATTCGATCATTATGTCCCGAAGACCAGCATCACCAACCCGTTTACCGATAAATGCCAGAAAAGTACACGCGATGTGAAACGCACCCATACATGGAACAACACGTTTGAATTCTGTTGGATGTTTCCATATGATCTCCAATGCCTTTGCATATATAGCCTGATCGAAGACAATGACAACATCAGTTTGATGGAGTTGGTCTGCCATATTAATAGACCGTTTCAGAACATTGTACACAACAGGAAGCTGTGTTGGTGAAGCATCAATGACTTGGCAATACCCTACATCACATTGGCGAGGTACTGCAGATGTAGTTGTTACTTTCGCATTAAATGCAGACCACCCAGGTATTGTCTGCTGGCCAGAATCCACATCGGCCTCATCAAGGTTTTCGAGTCTACACAAGAACCATCCAAAGTCACGTTTTACTGGTGTTTTATTCACTGTTTCTGAGTTTATCAGAATGTCTTTGGCTGCGTCATACGGCACAGGACTAATACGCTTTCCTGCTGTGTATGGTAGAAGTGGCTGTATATCGGGTTTAAAACTTCTTTTAGCAGACAGGACTACTTCTACTGGATCAATAAATGGACTGCACGTGTCGACCTGCCTCTGTATCACAATACCATTCGTACAATGGGTTACGATGCCCCCGCCTGAAAGTGTTTCCTCGAGTAGGTCGTTATTATCCCAAACGAGCGTGGCAAATGAACCAGCGTTAATGTTACTTGGAAGTAATGCAATCTCATTTCCCTGCTTAGCCGCCTGCCTCTCTGCAATAGCTGTTTCAGTAGATTCCAACAATTGATAGGATACACAGTGACCAAACTTATTCAGTAAAGACACAATTCTGGAAGATCCCGTAAGGTCTTTTACAGTCAGTGCTAGCGAAATATGTTTTGGTGGAAATTAGACCACGGGAAGCGTTGTATAGTAAGTCTTGGCCAAGTGAAAGAATGAGTCGATGGATTTGCTCTCTAACCGTTATACGGCCGGTATACGGTATTTCCATAGATTCAGTTAAAAGCCAAGCTAAGAAATTGTACCTGTAAATACTTGTAATTTGACTCGGAATGCACAAGTATAACATGTGCCATTACATTCAGTTGACAACAATACAAATGGCCATTCTAAACAAAGGGAAGTAACTTTTATAGTTAATTACAACTACACTATTAGATAAGAGTGTTCTCATGAGAGTTATAAGGTTGAAATCATGCATGGACTCTTTTATAAGTGAGAAAACATGACTTTCAATGAAGAAGGTAACATGTACAGTTTGTACGTGAATAAATCCATTTTTAAATATTTTTTACGAAAAAAATAATTCATGTTACCTCCCTTTTTGGATTTTTTTACATGAACATAATATTTCTTGAATGATTTTCTTTCATAATTGTGTTCTATATAGGGTTATATCATTATTTTAAAGTTTTTTTTCTTTTAAAAATACCAATGATAATGATAACAGTTAATTTAAAGTGTACTGTTCGCTAAAATATACCAAAATATCTCACAAATTACCTCCCCTTTTGTGTTAATTAACTAACTATTTGTTTTAAACTGCATGAAATACATTTGCGTGTATCATATCAACATGTTCCCAAAGAAACATTCAACATTTTATGCATTTTCAACCCAATATGACCGTTTATATGCGCTACAGTCATACATCAGAAAAAACAATGGCGGCCATCTTTGATCATCGTTTCCATGGAAAAGTACGCGTCTAACAAAGTCTAACAAGTTGTAAAATATTGAAGACATTCTAAGCTTACCAACGATACCAAAAAAACTTTGCCCCCTCTCGGGGGGACATAACTCGTTTTTTAGAGCCTTACTTGAATATCAGGTTCCATACTATTAACTGAAAGAGCTTCTAAACATTCTTCCAACACAATCACATGTTAGTTTAAACATCAAAACCCTGACCAATCTGGACTAGTCTTGACCAAGGTGGACCTGACCAATCTAAACTTGAACAAGGTGGACATGATCAATATGGACTAGTCTTGACCAAGTGGACCTGACCAATCTGGACTAGTCTTGACCAAGGCAGAAATGACCAATCTGGACTAGCCTTGACCTACGTGGACCTGACCAATCTGGACTAGTCTTGACCAAGGTGGACCTGACCAATCTGGACTAGTCTTGACCAAGGTTGACCTGACCAATCTGGACTAGTCTTGACCAAGGTGGACCTGACCAATCTGAACTTGACCAAGGTGGACCTGACCAAACTGGACTAGTCTTGACCAAGGTGGACCTGACCAATCTGGATAAGTCTTGACCAAGGTGGACATGACCAATCTGGACTAGTCTTGACCAAGGTGGATCTGACCAATCTGAACGTGACCAAGGTGGGCCTAACCAATCTGGACTAGTCTTGACCAAGGTGGACCTGACCATTCTGGACTAGTCTTGACCAAGGTGGAACTGACCAATCTGGACTAGTCTTGACCAAGGTGGACCTGAACAATCTGGACTAGTCTTGACCGAGGTGGACCTGACCAATCTGAACTTGACCAAGGTGGACCTGACCAATCTGGACTAGTCTTGAACAAGGTGGACCTGACCAAACTGGACTAGTCTTGACCAAGGTGGACCTGACCAATCTGAACTTGACCAAGGTGGACCTGACCAATCTGGACTAGTCTTGACCAAGGTGGACCTGACCAATCTGGATTAGTCTTGAACAAGGTGGACATGACCAATCTGGACTAGTCTTGACCAAGGTGGACCTGACCAATCTGAACTTGACCAAGGTGGACCTAATCAATCTGGACTATACTTGACCAAGGTGGACCTAACCAATCCGAACTTGACAAAGGTGGACCTGACCAATCTGGACTAGTCTTGACCAAGGCGGACCTGTGCAAGGTGTACTTCACCAAGCATGACCTGACCAAGGCTGCAGCTTGGTGGATATCCCAATAGTGTCGTACCTTGATGATACAAGTCTGCACGGTTGGCCAGGACGTTGATGTACTGTAGAGTTGGATCGCCATTGTGGGCGGACACCGTGAACAGCGTAAGGTCACATAACTGCAGCAGTATCTCACCATGCACGTCAGGCTTCAGTAAACCATTAAGATCCTGTGTATATAAGAACTAGAATTAAGCTAAGTGTTCCTTGAAGCAAATTGTGTCCTATATTGAACAATGTCTACCATTTACCAAGTAATGAATGACACCAGTGCCCATTTACTGCTGCAATATGATGTTCTGATAACGTTTTAAAACTTTGCCAGTGAATGCAATGTTATTTTTTTTAATCCAGAAGGCCACAGTCAGCATACTGAAGACAGCAATTGTTATCTACTGACCTACCTGCTTTGTATAGGAATGTAGAGGAGTATAACTACACCCTTTTTGATGTGCAAGCCCTTTTTTATGATCGAAGTGTTCTAGGAAGGTCCAGAATGTTTTCCGATCCCCCAGGAAAATGTACAACATCTCTGGTGCATTTTAACATATATTTTTACATAAAATTCTGCTAAATGATGGGCAGAAATGGACCATTGGCCTGACAGGTAGCTATGCTACTGTTATTGATATGACTATATAGTAGTTGTCAATATGTATCTACATATACAGTTTGATGACTGTAGGACAACCTACATCATAGAAACCAAATTTCGTAGAAATCAAACTAAACACAATTGTTGATATCTTTGTACACACTTAAACATTCATCATTGTGACCCCTATGTCAAGTTTTTACTAAAACCACTCAATCAAAAACAACCTACCTTAGCCTGTGTATATGCAGTGAGCCTTCCCTTGCCGATATTGAGATTTAGGCACAATTTACTCAGTAGTTGCCGGGGAGATTTTTTTCTCCTCGACAACCTATCGTGAATACTGTAGAGGTTTATACTCTCAGTATCCGTGTCTGAATCAGAATCTGAAAGTGAAATATTGACTTCAATAATTAAGAATGATGTCATGATTTAAATATATGAGCTGCAACATACGAAAACGTCCCTTCGGACGTTTAGATGACAACGTCATAAAGTAACAATTTATGACGTCGGCCGGTAATCAATTAATTACTGATTAAGTTTTTGTTCACTTCTGTGTTTAACCTAATTATTATATCATACGGAATATGTTTTCTTATATAAATAGTTGATGATATAAAAAATGGTAATTGTGTATGTTTTGTGTTGTTATTTAATCAACGACGTCGTCCAAGACGCCGACGTCAACGTCAAAATTAATAGTGAGTACAATCTTTAATTTTCAAATAGTGATAAAATCATTTTTAATTAAGATATCAACATCAAATAAAGAGATTTTAAAACAGAAAATTACCGGGTTTCATAAACATCAAAAACATAAAATGTCAAATTTTGTCTGAAGGTTCGTTTTCGCGTGTTTCGGCTTATATGTATGCCAATTATTTTAGACTGAAGTAACCATGGTGATGTGTTTCTCCTTGACAACATGTCATGAATAGTGTAAAGGTTCACACTCTCATAGTCTGAGAGATGAGGTATTTAAATAAGCCTGTTCTAATTAAGACCTGCAGCTCATTTGAAGTTGTAGTCTCACCTTTTAAACATAGGTATTGGTAAAACAATCAGTTTTTATCAAACTTAAGAAATCTTAAGACTTTTACTGCTGGAATAAACTAGATGACATTGGGGTGCATGTTAAGCCAGGAGTATCAATCGATACGAAAACAACACTGATTGAGTTTTTTCCATATTTATCCGGCGCTTTAAATGCGAGACACAGTACCCAAAATCAAACATGATCTTTACTTCTACTTCCAAGACAATTATCAATTTTGACAGTGAAGATATTTATACAATTTGAGAACAACTGAACTTTAATTATTATATACATGGTGAGAAACCTGAATATGAAATTGGCAGTAAAGTCATTTTTACTTTGAAGACTAGATGGGTGTTCCGCAGAACACGTGTGTCACCTGTCTGCGCTTTGTCAGTATAACAAGGTTTTTTGGACCCAGATAAATGACCTTGACAAACTGGCCTGACTAAGTTTTTGTGAAGAAAAAAATGAGTAATTAACCCATACAATGACTTTCAGTGTGACCTTGACCTTTATACTTTAGTATGGTCATGTCGATGTTGTCATGATGAGTATATACTGAAAGTCTGATGAAGAAATATCAAGATATGAGAAAGTTATAGGCAACGTTAAGTTTTCGTGAAGAAAAAAATGAGTCTTTAACCCATATAATGACCTTCAGTGTGACTTGACCTTTATATTTTAGTATGGTCATGTCGATGTTGTCATGATGAGTATATACTGAAAGTCTGATGAAGAAATATCAAGAAATGAGAAAGTTATAGGCAACGTTAAGTTTTCATGAAGAAAAAAATTAGTATCTAACCCATATAATGACCTTCAGTGTGACCTTGACCTTTAGTTTTTAGTATGGTCATGTCGATGATGAGTATATATTGAAAGTCTGACGAAAAATATCAAGAAATGAAAAAGTAATAACCATCGTTAAGTTTTCATGAAAAAAAAAAAAAGTAGTTAACCCATATAATGACCTTCAGTGTGACCTTGACTATTATATTTTAGTATGTTCATGTCGGTGTTGTCATTATGAGTATATACTGAAAGTTTGATGAAGAAATATCAGGAAATGAGAAAGTTATAGCCAACGTTAAGTTTTCGTGAAGAAAAAAATGAGTATTTAACCCATATAATGACCTTCAGTGTGACCTTGACCTTCATATTTTAGTACGGTCATGTCGATGTTGTCATGATGAGTATATAATGAAAGTTTGATGAAGAAATATGAAGAAATGAGAAAGTTATAGCCAACGTTAAGTTTTCGTGACAGACTGACGGACGGACGGGCGGACGGACTGACGGATGACAAAGTGATCCCTATGTATCGCATTTTTCTTCGGAAAGGCGACACAAACAAGAGGTCAATGACCTTAAAGCTCTACTGATTGATTTTGATTTCAGGAAGTAGTTGCTACAAACTTGTTTTTTGAAAAATATTTTTAGCCGTGGCGGCCATCTTGAATTTCCGGCCGACCTGAAATTTTGCTAGGATCAATTAGACATCAAGAGCAACATTCCTGTGAAGTTTCATGAAAATCCGTCAAGTAGTTTCAGAGGAGTAGTCGCTACAAGTTTTCATTATATAACTCTATGTAAACAAAGATGGCCGCTGACAGCCATGTTTAACATCGAATCAAAACAATTTTTGACAAGGACCAACATCATGTCATGCTGATCATTTTAGAAAAAGTCCCATATCAATATTACTTATAGTTTTCAAGAAGTAGTCCTACAAACTTGTATTTTGAAAACCTATTTTTAGCCATGGTGGCCATCTTGAATTTCCGGCCGGCCTGAATTTTTTTTAGGATCAATAAGACATCAAGAGCAACATTCGTGTGAAGTTTCCTGAAAATCCGTCAAGTAGTTTCAGAGAAGTAATCGCTACAAGTTTTCATTATATAACTCTATGTAAACAAAGATGGCCACTGGCAGCCATGTTTACCATCGAATCAAAATAAAGTTTGACTCGGATAACCACCATGTCATGCTGATCATTTTAGAAAAAGTCCCATATCAATATCACTTATAGTTTTCAAGAAGTAGTCGCTACAAACTTGTATTTTGAAAATCTATTTTTAGCCATAGCGGCCATCTTGAATTTCCGGCCGACCTGAAATTTTGCTAGGATCAATAAGACATTAAGAGCAAGAGACTTCATGGGCAACATTTCTGTAAAGTTTCATGAAAATCCATTCAGTAGTTTCAGAGGAGTAGTCGCTACAAATAAAAGTTTACGGACGGACAGACGGACAGATGGACAGACGGACGGACGGACAGACGGACGACGGACGCCGCACCACGGCATAAGCTCTGCTGATCTCTGATCAGTAGAGCTAAAAACTAAAAAAGCACCTACAATTTTATACAGAAAAATGTTAAATATGCATTTTGTTAATATCATTATTACCCCCCTTTAACTGTGTTTATGCACATAAACATCAACTGTGTTTGTTTTTGCATAGTCAAAATACATAGGAACTTTACACGTCTCCTAATTTTTGCTAGAAATAGGCACCCTCGTTTGATGGTTTATGAATGATAACCATGTATTCAATGTTTTCCCCCAAAGGGGAGGATACAGGCATACAGTGTGAGTGGGTTGGGATGGGTTGGAAATTAATATTGATATCAACTCCTACCATATAGCGCATTATACATAAATGTTGCTCCTACAAATGGGAATTAGTACATTTTACTAATTGCCCTGGTTCTGCCCCCTCCCACCCTTGCCCCCAACCTCCAGAATGGTGGCAGAAAACATTGCTGGTCCATATCTTCTTCATGCTTCATGACTTGTTCCTGGAGCCTCAGTATTACAATATTCTTAACAGTACAGGACAGTATGCATGTATAGGGTTTACCGTCGGTTTTAACAATCTTTCAATCATACCACGATGGTGTCTACTTGTAGAAGTGAGCTCAATGCTCAACTTTATAGTACTGCCACACTGGAATACCACACTGGATTACACATCCAGCCACAATATACTGACACCAGATTGACCAGTTCTAGAACTACCATATATATGCTGAATGTCAAGCAAGGGAGCTACTAGTACCATTTATATGGAGTCTTTGGTATGACCTGCCTATGGATGGGACCCACGACCTCCCACATGTATGGATGGAACCAACGACCTCCCACATGTATGGATTAAACGCACAACCTCCACATGTATGGATTGAACGCACGACCTCCACATGTGAGATGGATGCTCTACCAGTAGGCCATGCTGCAGGGTATAAATGTGCTCATTATCCAAATTAATCGGATTTGTTTACATTAATGTTTTTTTCGAAAGCCAAAAGTCTCTAAAATGTTTCTTACTTACCAAACTGTATGCCAGACTTCGCCATTTCAAATTGTTCTCCAGTATGCAGCAGCTGGTTGTATACATTAAGATCCACTTTGTATGACTGGGTGAATGCTTCCTGTGTCGTGTTCACTGGTGCCGGGGCACTTGGTTCCCATAGCAACAGGTCATTGTTCATTCTGAAACAGTACTATGTTAGTTTTAAATTCATCTTAAATCTTAAATAAATCTGTCCGACAGTTTAAATGTAGATAGTTCAAGAAACAAGGGCACCTGTGTCGGGTTCACTGTGGGCCGGGGCACTTGGTTCCCATAGCAACAGGTCATTGTTCATTTTGAAACAGTACTATGTAAGTTTTAAATTCATCTTAAATCTTGCATACATCTGTCTGACATGTAGTTAGTTAAAGAAACAAGGGCACCACATGTAAATACAGATGCTCGTGTACAAGGGCACCACATGTAAATACAGCTGCTCATGTATTTCCCAGGGCACCACATGTAAATACAGATGCTCGTGTATTTCCCAGGGCACCCCATGTAAATACAGATGCTCGTGTATTTCCCAGGGCACCACATGTAAATACAGATGCTCGTGTATTTCCCAGGGCACCACATGTAAATACAGATGCTCGTGTATTTCCCAGGGCACCACATGTAAATACAGATGCTCGTGTATTTCCCAGGGCACCACATGTAAATACAGATGCTCGTGTATTTCCCAGGGCACCACATGTAAATACAGATGCTCGTGTATTTCCCAGGGCACCACATGTAAATACAGATGCTCGTGTATTTCCCAGGGCACCACATGTAAATACAGATGCTCGTGTATTTCCCAGGGCACCACATGTAAATACAGATGCTCGTGTATTTCCCAGGGCACCACATGTAAATACAGATGCTCGTGTATTTCCCATCGAAGCATTTCGATGCAGGAATACTAAAGACGGAGTCAAACAGTCTTAAAGTAGGACAATTGTTTTTTTATTTTTTTAAATTGTGCGATAGTGTGTTAAGACACAGAGATAATTACAAATGTCAATGAAAATAAGTGTGTAATAGTTTTTATTTTTGCTAGCCCTATGGCACTAGGCCTTTTGGCGAGCTTATGAAAATAAGTTCATAAAGTAGGTCAAGGTCAGCTCTCATTCTCAACAAAGTGTGTTTCAAGTAGACACCTTGAAGACCCGGACCCAAGATTATAAACCAATCTCCTTGCTCAATTCAACAAGAGGTCAATGGCCTTGAAGCTCTACTGATAGCTTTTTAATAGCTTTTTGATAGCTAGATCAGCATTCCTGCGGAGTTTCATGAAAATCCGTCAAGTAGTTTCAGAGGAGTAGTCGCTACAAGTTTTCATTATATAACTCTATGTAAACAAAGATGGCTGCTGGCGGCAATGTTTAACGTCAAATCAAAATAATTTTTGATATGAATCAACATCATGTCATACTGATCATTTTAGAAAAAGTCCCATAGTTTTCAAGCAGTAGTCTCTACAAACTTGTTTTTTTGAAAATCTATTTTTAGCCGTGGATGCCATCTTGAATTTCCGGCCGACCTGAAGTTTTGCTAGGACCAATTAGACCTCAAGAGCAACATTCGTGTGAAGTTTCATGACAATCCGTCAAGTAGTTTCAGAGGAGTAGTCGCTACAAGTTTTCATTATATAACTCTATGTAAACAAAGATGGCCGCTGGCAGTCATGTTTAACGTCGAATCAAAAATAATTTTCGACAAGGATCAACATCATGTCATACTTATCATTTTAGGATTTTAGGAAAAGACGCATATCAATATCACTTATAGTTTTCAAGTAGTCGCTACGTTTTTTGAAAAGTTATTTTTAGCCGTGGCGGCCATCTTGAATTTCCAGCCGACCTGAAATTTTGCTAGGATCAATTAGACATCAAGAGCAACATTCCTGTGAAGTTCCATGAAAATCCGTTGAGTAGTTTCAGAGGAGTAGTCGCTACAAACTCTATGTAAACAAAGATGGCCAGGGCACCACATGTAAATACAGATGCTCGTGTATTTCCCATCGAAGCATTTCAATGCAGGAATACTAAAGACTGAGTCAAACAGTCTTAAAGTAGAACAATTGGTATGGGATGGCGAGTTGTCCGTCGTCTGACCGTCCGTCGTTAACTTTTGTCTTGTTACCACGATAGGGCCTTCATTTTTAATCCGATCTTTACCAAACTTTAACAGGTTGTTAATATCAATGAAAGCTCGGATAAGTTTGAAAACCAGCCAGATCGGAATAATTTCACCGGAGTTATGGCCCTTGTTTTGCTGAAAAATGTCATATTAAGCCTTGTGAACACTATTTTACCTTCATTTATTATTTGATCTTTACCAAACTTGCACAGATTGTTAATATCAATGAAAGCTCGACAAGTTCGAAAACCAGCTAAATCGGATCAGTAACACCGGACTTATGGCCCTTGTTTTTTCTGAAAAATGCTATTTTCTGCCTTGTGAACACTCTAGAATCTTCAATATTAATCGGATCTTTACTTAACTTTGCCAATGTCTTTATATCAATGAAAGCTCGAACAAGTTCGAAAACCGGCAAGATCGAAATAATTTCAAAGGAGTTATGGCCCTTGTTTTGCTGAAAAATGCCATATTAAGCGTTGTGAACACTCTAGCACCTACATTTATATTTGATCTTTACCAAACTTGCACAGATTGTTAATATCAATGAAAGCTCGGACGAAAACCAGCTAGATTGGACCATTAACAGCAGAGTTATTGCCCTTGATTTAGTTAAAAATGCTATATTTTGCCTCGTTAAGACGATAGGGGCTTCATTGTTCATCCGATCTTTACCAAACTTTATCAGATTGTTAATATCAATGAAAGCTCGGAAAAGTTTGTAAACCATTCATATCGGACCAGTAACAGCGGAGTTATGACCCTTGATTTAGTTCAAAATGCTATATTTTGCCTCGTTACGATGATAGGGCGTTCATTTTTCATCCTATCTTTACCAAACTTTACCACATTGTTAATATCAATGAAAGCTCAGACAAGTTCGAAAACCAGCCTTACGATAGGGCCTTCATTTTGCATCTGATCTTTGCCAAACTTTACGAGATTTTATGACTTTCTTTTTTTATATCATATTTTTTTTTTAGTGCCCTTGATTTAGTTAAAAATGCTATATTTTTAGTTATTGCCCTTGATTTAGTTAAAAATGCTATATTTTGCCTCGTTAAGACGATAGGGCCTCCATTTTTCATCTGATCTTTACCAAGCTTTACCAGATTGTTGATGTCAATAAAAGCTCAGATAAGTTCGAAAACCAACCAGATCGGACGAGTAACAGCGGAGTTATGGCCCTTTTTTTTTTTATAGCTCTACTGGCCAAGGGCCAGCAGAGCTTATGGGATGGCGAGTTGTCCGTTGTCTGTCCATAAACTTTTACCTCGTTAAGACGATAGGGCCTTTATTTTCCATCTGATCTTTATCAAACTTTACCAGATAGTTAATGTCAATGAAAGCTCGGACAAGTTCGAAAAAGCCAAATCGGACCAGTAACAGCGGAGTTATGGCCCTTGATTTAGTTAAAAATGCTATATTTTGCCTCTTAAGACGATAGGGCCTTCATTTTTCATCTGATCTTTACCAAATTTCACCAGATTATTAATGTTAATAAAAGCTCAGACAAGTTTGAAAACCAGCCAAATCGGACCAGTAACAGCGGAGTTATGGCCCTTGATTTTGTTATATATGTTATATTTTCCTTTTTTAAGGCGATAGGGTCTTCATTTTTAAACTGATCTTTACCAAACTTTACCAGATTTTTTGACTTTTTCTTTCTTTTATTATTTTTATATTTCTGTATTTATTTGTATTTTCTTTTTTTATTATCTTTTTTATTGATTTTTTTTTTTTTTTGAATATTTTTTTTTTATGAAATCTTTTTCATTTTTTTAATTTTTTTTTATTTATTTTTTTATTTTTATTATCTCTACTGCCCATGTTCGACACCAGCCAGATTGGACCAGTAATGGCGGAGTTATGGCTCTTGATTTAGTTAAAAATGCTATATTTTGCCCCTTTAAGCCGATAGTCACTCGCTTCATTGATGTTATAAGAGCCATATAAGCCATTGGAGTGTCCACAGGCCCCTTGTTTAAATTGTGCGATAGTGTGTTAGACACAGAGATAATTACAAATGTTAATGAAAATAAGTTCATAAAGTAGGTCAAGGTCAGCTCTCATTCTCAACAAAGTGTGTTTCAAGTAGTCAGCTTGAAGACCCGGACCCAAGATTATAAACCAATCTCCTTGCTCAACTCAACAAGAGGTCAATGACCTTGAAGCTCTACTGATAGGTTTTCGATAGCTAGATCAGCATTCCTGTGAAGTTTCATGAAAATCCGTCAAGTAGTTTCAGAGGAGTAGTTGCTACAAGTTTTCATTATATAACTCTATGTAAACAAAGATGGCCGCTGGTGGCCATGTTTAACGTCAAATCAAAATAATGTTCGACAAGGATCAACATCATGTCATACTGATCATTTTAGAAAAAGTCCCATATCAATATCACTTATAGTTTTCAAGAAGTACTCGCTACAAACTTGTTTTTTGAAAATCTAGTTTTAGCTGTGGCAGCCATCTTGAATTTCAGACCAACCTGAAATGTTGCTAGGATCATTTAGACATCAAGAGCAACATTTCTGTGACGTTTCATGAAAATCCGTCGAGTAGTTTCAGAGGAGTAGTCGCTACAATTTTTTACTAAATAACTCTATGTAAACAAAGATGGCCGCTGGCAGCTATGTTTAATGTCGAAACGTTTTTCGACAAGGACCAACATCATGTCATGCTGATCAGTTTAGAAAAAGTCCCATATCAATATCACTTAGAGTTTTCAAGAAGTAGTCGTTACAAACTTGTTTTTTAAAAATCTATTTTTAGATTTGGCGGCCATCTTGGATTTCACATCAACATGAATTTTTGCTAGGATCAACTAGACTTCATGGGCAACATTTCTGTAAAATTTTGATTGGATAGAGTTGAACATGAATTTGCGTATAGACTTTATAATCTTGAGGCCCGGCTTTTCCGCAAAATGGAACTAAACTTACCTGTTATACAAGACCTCGAAGAAGTGTTTATCTGGCAAGAAGAGACAGGCATAAGGCAGAACGATCTCCACCACTGTCTTGGTATTGCTGACAGATCTCTGTATGAACTCATTCAGCTCATCTCGGTCTGCTGGCAAAACCAACTGCAAGTATTCAAGGACTGGGCAATTTGACAACAAACATTCTAAAGATTTTGTTTAACTTAAACATTTTGGGAAGCATTGTCAGAATAATAATTTGAAAAAAAAACAACGATAAAGAAATTATGGTCCCTCTTTTTGGGGTCATATGACATTTTCATTAGTTTGACACATGGAGCTTTTCATATACTGTACTCATATTTTTTTTTTAATGTGATTATAAAACATAAACTAGTATGCCCCCCTTCAATGACCATGACACAAACATTCCGGTCAAGTTTCGAGTTTGTAGTGTCAGCTGTTCTTGAGTTAGTGCGAAGGCAAGCAATTTTTAGTGATTTTTACGTTTTGTTACCATGGCAACCACATTTCTTATTCGAATCTACCCAAAAGGGGAGGTGCGCAACTAGACCATGACACGAACATTCCTGCTAAGTTTCACATTTGTAACGCCAGCTGTTCTTGTGTTAACGCGAAGACAAGCAATTTTTAGTGATTTTTTACAAGAAAGATAAAAATATCGGACAGGAAAAGCAGCATTCAAGGATGAAAGTCAACCACAAACACAAAAACAAACACACAAACAGACAAACGAGAAGGCAAAAGTAATAAAAAATGCAAACGACATCACAAACACAAAATGGTTGACAATAGGGCTACCGCCTTGGAACGGTCAGTAGCAACAAAGGCCACTGGAGGGTTTAAACCGGTTCTAGGGTGCACCAAACCTCACACTTACCCTACTGTCATCCCATTAAAACAGGACAGTGTAAATAAAGAAATCCCTGCCATGATCTAATCTCTAACCAAGTTTTGTTTCCATGGCAACCTCATTTTATATGTGAATCTACCCAAAAGGGGAGGTGCAAAACTAGACCATGACACAAATATTCCTGCCAAGTTTCCAGTTTGTAGTGCCAGCTGATCTTGAGTTATCGCGATGACAAGATTTTGGGACGGACGGACGGACCGACCGACTGACATTTGTAAAGCAATAAATAAAGTGACACATCTCCACATTCGGGTAGGTGATGGACTCGGTTTTTATTGTTGATGCTCAACTGTATTTAGTCCTGTGTTTAATTACAAAACATCAAGAATTTGGACACATTTAATTTTAATTACGGTCAACGTTTTGAAATTTTAGGTAAAGTCCGAGTAGCAGTCAGCTACTGAATATCTCAACATCTCTAAACACTTAAGGAAATGCTAAAATTATGAATACTACATAATTATCAACTGTTTCAAATTGCGACAGAATCGGATGAGAGAGGAATGCTTAAGGGAAAACTAAATGTATTTCCAACTATATTTTAGCATGACAACATATTTCAGTATACAACACACCTGTTCGGTTCTCTCATCAGATTTATTTGATTCTTGTTCCTTGTTATGCATGTGTCGCCGAGACGAGAACGGGGAGGGTTCCGACTTGGCAAACTGACACGCTCCATTGAGCGAGTCACCGGGCGTGTGGTCATCAAAGTTTGAGTCCTCCTCGAGAACCGAGGTTGTACTTTGACAGAATTTTAGCGTCAGTGTTGGGTTGTTGAAGCCCTCCTCCCCTCCATCACCACATACGTGTGCAAAATGTTGAGCTTCTTCATCGTATTTGAACTTGAAATAGCCTGGAAAAGATTTACAGCAATATAGTCTTTATCAGTGCCACCAACGTAAGTGGTATGTTACATACTTCAGAAATGCTTATTGCTTATGCACAAAATGTGTTCCAGAAATCCATCATTCAACATCATCTTCTTCATATAATACCCAATCAAAAGAGTCACACATACAAGTAAAAGTCTGTAACAAGAAGGCCAAGAGGGCCTGTGGATGCTCTACTGGCTAACATGGCTCTTATAAGATCAATGAAGCGAGTGACTGCAATTGACGTTTTTTTTTTGAAAGATTTGGGGAAAATACAGCTTTTTTAACTAAATCAAGGGCCATAACTAAAGAATCTGGTAAAGTTTGGTAAAGTGAAGGCCCTACCATATTAACAAGGCAAATTATAGCATTTTTAACTAAACAAGAGCCATAACTCCTCTGTTCCTGGTCCGATGTGGCTGGTTTTCGAACTTGGTAAATAGAGCATTTTTAACGAAATCAAGGGCCATAACTCCACTGTTACTGATCCGATCTTTAAAACGAAATCAAGGGCCATATCCACTGTTACTGATCCGTTCTTGGCTGTTTTCAAAATTGTTCAGCTTTCCTTGACATTAACATTGCTATAAGTTTGGTAAAGATCTCCCTATCGTCTTAATGAGGCAAAATGTAACCTATCGTCTTATGAGGCAAAATGTACTGATTTTTAACTAAATCAAGGGCCCTAACTCCGCTGTTACGTGTCCGATCTGGCTGGTATTTGAACTGTCCGACCTATTATTGAATAATAATCTTTAAAGTTTGTAAAGATTGTTAAAAAAATGATGCCTCTAGTCTTAACAAGCAAAATATAGCATTTTTAACTAAATCAAGGGTCCATAACTCCATTGTTACTGTCGATCTGGCTGGTTTTCGACACTTTTCACGAGTTTTCATGATTATAACAATCTATTCAAGTTGGTAAAGATCGGATGAAAAATGATGGCCTTGGCCAGTAGAGCTAAAACATGTTTTTCATCAAATAATTGAAACCCTACCATGAATATCCGAGCAGGTCAGATGAATTTGCTCTAAAGCGTCGCTGGTTAGAAAAGTGATTGGAAGCGGATGATCAAGGGTCAGGTGAGAATCATCATCCCGAAGGTTCCGCTGGTACCAAGACTTGTCCACATGCGGTTCTGTACGCAAGTCTGGGATTGGAAACCTGCAATACACATAAAAAGAATAAGATGAAGATCATTGTTCTCTCCCCTTATCTGAGTAATACTAAAATATCCAACTACAATACAAATCAGCTATATAAATGATGGTAAGTCAACCTTTTAAATTAAACATAAAATCACCCTCTAAATCAAATTACTCAACATATTTGCAGTCAACAAAATATAAGAACAAGAAATGCTTTGCTCAAATAAAATATTTCAGCAGTTAAGTACAGCCAAACCTGTATTAAGTGAACACAAACAGAAGAGCAAAATTGCTTTCTTAACACAGGTGGTCTCTTAGAACAGGTGCATTTAAATTAAAACAGTACACTTGGGAACAGAAATACGTGCCCCTCTTCTTTAATAAAGCTGATCTCTTGAGGTTGACTGTATTTTCACCTCAGTACTTATCTGGTTCTCTGTAAAACATGAACAAAACTAGACAAAAAAATGTAAAATGTGGCAGTGGTACAAACACCAGATAACTGAATATCTTTATAGCATCATCGTCATCAGTTAAGGGGCAATACGAAGGTTTCAGAATCCCAAGATGGATTTCATGCTCTGTGACAATTTCTTCATGTTTCAAGTAACTGGAAACTGCCAGTCTGGGAACTATGAGGCGTGAGAACTACCAGGAAACGAGTGTCCAGAGAACCCATTAAAACATATAACTAGTCTAACAATAGTGAAGCTGCAGTAAGCTTACCTAAGGTTATCCTTGCCAGAGGACTTGACACTTGTATGGTGATCATCTGGTCCCTTATGAGGGCCCTATCCAGCGTCTGTGCTATACTGTAGGCCTGTGTATGTAAACAATACTTAATGATGTTTTTTCAGCTAGAATATGAATGAAGAACTTTCGAATATTTTCAGCAGTCTTTATGCTGAATAAATAAGAAAAGACTAGTAAGATTGTTGGACAAGAACGTCTTCACATAAGGTATAATAATTGTAAAAAAATCTTCAAGTCCGAAACCCGCTAAATAAGGATATTTTTTGTTTTGAGTGAATAATGAATTTATTTTCATCGAGAAGTGATGAAAACTTATATTTTCAGGAGTGCTTTAGTGCTATAATTAAACTCACTGACAGTATGGCACATAGAGACCCCTGAAAGGGTAGACCGTACGGTGATTTTCATTTGACTATAAAGCTTAAAATGCACTCAGTTATGCTCACGCCAACACTATTGTACACAGACAGCCCAGCAAGGGGGATGGAAGCTGTGATTTTCACAGGGGTGACTTTAAACCTTAAAATGCACACAGTTATGCTCGAGCCAACAGTATGGTACATAGAGACTCCAGTGAGGATGGTGCCATGATTTTCTCGGATGTGACTATAAACCTTAAAAGCACACAGTTATGCTCTAGCCAACAGTATGGTACATAGAGACTCCAGTGAGGGGATGGTGCCATGATTTTCTCGGATGTGACTATAAACCTTAAATGCACACAGTTATGCTCGAGCCAACAGTATGTACATAGAGACTCCAGTGAGAGGATGGTGCATGATTTTCTCGGATGTGAATTTTAACCTTAAAATGCACACAGTTATGATCACGCCCCAGCGAGGGGGATGGTGCCGTGATTTTCATAGGAGTGACTATAAACCTTAAAATGCACACATTATGCTCACGCCAACAGTATGGTTAACAACTCATAACTCATTTTACGCATAATCAATTGTTTCACCCGTGAAAAAAAAAAAAACTTTTAATCAGCACGTATACATTATTATATGACCTGAACACCTGGATAAAGTTTTTGATAAACGGTTTTGTAGTGTAATTTTGCCATTATTTGGCGGGTTAGTTTCTATTAAAATGCACACATTATACCCACTCCAACAGTATGTAAATGGAGACCCAGCCAGAGGTGATGGTGCGGTGATTTTCACAGGAGTGATGATGTTGTGGATCCGGTCTACCAGAGTAAGGTCCAGCTCTGCTGTTAGTTCACCCAGTGTTACAGTGATGTCTGTGCGGGGAATGCTCCCAGGTCGTGATGACGGCTATATTAAAAGAATAAGTCTATTAACAAAAACGTTACACTTTCTTATATGCTGTGGCTTGTAACCCAACACTAGACCATAATGTCATCCTCTTAATCACTTTCATAATAATTATCCATATTGCAATTAATTAACACTGTCACTCACCATCATCATCATCATCATATCATTATTGCGACCAAGATCATCATGATAATTAACATCAATATTTTTTAATATCAAAAACCCCTTTAGATTCTTCTTAGCTCAGTGTATTGTTAATTCTTGATTAGAAAAGAGTTTCTGTACCTTATTATTTGAAAGGCTTTTTAGGTCCAGGTGAAAGCAGGGAGTTCCTCCCTGCATGCTGCTATACAACGCCGACTTCCTTGTGTCGACGACATCTTTATGGAATGTTAAAATCTGAAAGAAGAAAACACGTAAATACTATGATTAGTCAAAATGACAGAAAAATAGTATTTTGAAATAGAATAGTAATGTAAAATTGACACATGCAGACTGGGATGAGGTACGGAGTCTTTGGTGCCCTTTTTATATTTTTTTCCAGTATGGCTGTTGCAGCATATGATGCAGTTCCCCAAATCACCCACCAATCTACATTTGTATAAACTGAAGGTCAAGAAGGATGTTTGTTCAAGGTCACAGTGGGATTTCAAATATTATTTTAAAAATTAATTTACTCTACCCTCCCATAGCATTATCACTTTAAATACTAAATGTAGTTAGTCTAACTTGACAATACTTGAGGGGCATAACTACCAATCAGTTTCATATTATTAGTTTTATAAATAATTTCAATCTCTACAATAACACTGGATAATTGTTTGATTGTTTCTGAACGGTTATTTTTCTCCAATTCGTGTTTCTACACTTGACTGTCGTGTGCCGGCACTTGAAACTCCGACATACAATACCCAGTACGATGATATCAATACATTCATGTAGTTTCCAGTACTTGAACTCATATGATGTATGTTGATAGCACTATTTCTGGAAAATTGTGATGCAGTTATAAATGCATCTAAAAATAGTTTATTTATACACACTATCACTTATCATACCATATTTCCCCTTATAGCAGCCTTATAAAATCGACAATGTATTGAATATAGAAGATGTTTTTTTTGTTGTTTTTTTTGTTGTTTTTATTATTCTTTAATATATATATTTTTTTTTTGGTGGGTGGGTGGGGCTTCTATTAGAGGATGTGCTCTTATTAGGGGATATCAGTACATACAGTACATAAAGCACTAATTATTACCAATCACAATTTACGATTGAAATGAACATGCTTTAACCTGCTAAGAAATGTAACAAGAGGTCAATGACCTTGAAGCTCTACTGATAGGTTTTTGATAGCTAGATCAGCATTCCTGTGAATTTCATGAAAATCCGTCATATAGTTTCAGAGGAGTAGTCGCTACAAGTTATCATTATATAACTCTATGTAAACAAAGATGGCCACTGGCAGCCATGTTTAACTTCAAATTAAAATAATTTTTGACAAGGATCAACATCATGTCATACTGATCATTTTAGAAAAATAGTTTTCAAAAAGTAGTCGCTACAAACTTGTATTTTGAAAATCTATTTTTCACTAGGTCAAACATCATCTGATAATATTTACATTTAACTGCATTCCTCCTTAATAAACCTAATGAACCTAAAGTGCCTTGTTGAACTCTTTCAAAATGAAAAAACAATTGCTACAGTGGTGTGGCTTCCATCAAATAGATTTTAAATCATTGGTTAGGCATAATTGTTTTTTCATGATGTCACTGTTGTCATGAAGTTATGCACAGCTTGACCCTATAGTATGTTCAGACATATTTCCATTGCAAATGCTGTGTTCCTACAGCAATCTATAATGACCCTGTTTTAGTTATTTTACTGATCAAATTTTCTTTCATCCTGCAGCACACTAAGTGAAAAACTCTGTGTTTTACTTATATTGCCTATAAATCCAGTGTGGGGGATTTTCTTATTAGTGTTTGTTTGTTTGTCATTTTCAACACATGTAAGGTTATATATGACGTCGATTTTTTGGTGGAGGCAGACCACCCACTTTTTCCTGGGTAGAACCAGTACTGTACACCTAACGCCATCCGTAAGAATCGACACTTCCTCACTTACAAGTCGAGCTCCCAGTGGGATTCATTTCCTTATTAAAACTGTCCGGTTTAATTGGGATGACAATAGGGTAAGATTGAGGTTTGGTGCACCCTAGAACCTGGTTTAAACCCCTAGCTGCCTTTTTTTGCCACTGGCAGTTTGTTCAACAGCGGTGCATGCTTTGCTTCTATTTTATATTTTATATTAATTGAATTAATTCGACTTATAAATGAATAAAGTTTATTATAAAGCTTGTTTTTGTATAAATGTTTGCAAATTTGTTGCAGAATTTCAATAAATGGTTGAAAAGTTTGGCTCTTGTTTTGTTTATATCCCATGATGTGATTTAAAGCTGATTAGACTGGTACATGTAGTATTTCAAATCTATTCTGATATTTAAATGCAACAGACGACAGTGAAAATGATGATGGCGATGCATTTTATTTGGAGGAGAGTTGACGCATGCGCAGATGCAAGAGTAAATAAACAAGGGGATCAAGAATTGTGCAATCTATAGTCCCCCACCGGCCCAGACAAGCATTTTCCAGACATTTCCTATGATGGAGGTCAAATATCAAGGTCAAGGTCACAATGACCTTATTTTGGTACATGACACACCGCTATCCCAAGATATGTATTCACATACCAAGTTTGGTATATATCTAAGTGTTATAGTATTGAAAATACGGTCCGGACAAGCATTTTCTATGACGGAGGTTACAGGTGAAGGTCACAATGATCTTATTGTGGTATGCGACACACCGTTATCCCAAGATGTATTCACATACCAAGTTTGGTATCTCTAGTATTGAAAATACGGTCCGGACAAGCATTTTCTATGACAGAGACATGTCACAGATCAAGGTCAAGGGCAACATTCCTGTAAAGTTTCATGAAAATCCACCAAGTAGTTTCAGAGGAGTAGTCGCTACAAGTTTTTACTATATAACTCTATGTAAACAAAGCTGGCCACTGGCAGCCATGTTTAATGTCGAATCAAAATTTTTGACAAGGATCAACATCATGTCATTCTGATCATTTTAGAAAAAGTCCCATATCAATATCACTTATAGTTTTCAAGAAGTAGTCGTTACAAACTTGTATTTTAAAAATCTATTTTTAGCTTTGGTGGCCATCTTGGATTTCACATCAACATGAATTTTTGCTAGGATCAACTAGACTTCATGGGCAACATTTCTGTATATCCATCCAGTAGTTCAGAGGAGAAGTCGCTACAAATAAAAGCTTATGGACAGACAGACGGACGGACGGACGACGGACGCCGCACCACGGCATAAGCTCTGCTGATCTCTGATCAGTCAAGCTAAGAACAGCATGAATATGCTTACTGCATCATCACCTTATGGTTGGTATTCTTGTTAAGATGACGTTATCAAATAAGGCAGTAGCGTGATGTCAGCTGGTCACTGCTGATTTGTAGAGTAATCATACGATGTTTAGTTGATTTGCGGGCATTGTTAATTTAGACTTATTTGTTCATGAAAAAAGATCACACTATTTTTGTTTCCTGAAAAGATTTTATCTGAAAATCAAACCTAAAGTACATCCTGTGTAACTGTTAACATACACGCATTGACCTTTTACGGTTTCAACAATTTCGTAAATATTTCAACATTGCATGATGAAGGAATAGATTAATTGAAAGCTGCATATTTTGTGACTGTCAGTCGATGTGGGCACCATGGCTGCTTGACCAAGGTTTAAATTGCGCATAATTTAATATAAAATGCAGAAAAACAAATATTTTGAAATGTCTGATTATACCATACAAATTGACTGCAATATCATATAAGAATTACGATATTTCAAAAGCATCTGTCTTGTTTATATCTATCATAGTAGTCACAAATCCAATGTTACGTCAGTATTTGGACTTGAAATTTTCCATTATGAGGCAGACACACTTCTTGTAAATAAGTGTTTTTCAATTGGTAAGTACATGAATATAATCGTTTATTATTGTTGTTAAATCTACATGTATAAACAGTGACAACAAACACGTGGGAGTAAAATCAAAACATTTACACAAAGTGACTTGTCTGATGCAGGAAATCAAATCTCGAGTCTTTATTATCAGAAAACAAAATCAACTAGAAGTATGCTCCTTGATCTTGGGGTTCAAATGAATTGGTGGATATCCACCATCATGGTACGGTGTTTGTGTGGGTGGATATCCACCATCATGGTAAGGTGTTTGTGTGGCTGGATATCCACCATCATGGTACGGTGTTTGTGTGGGTGGATATCCACCATCATGGTACGGTGTTTGTGTGGGTGGATATCCACCATCATGGTACGGTGTTTGTGTGGGTGGATATCCACCATCATGGTACGGTGTTTGTGTGGGTGGATATCCACCATCATGGTACGGTGTTTGTGTGGGTGGATATCCACCATCATGGTAAGGTGTTTGTGTGGATGGATATCCACCATCATGGTACGGTGTTTGTGTGGGTGGATATCCACCATCATGGTAAGGTGTTTGTGTGGGTGGATATCCACCATCATGGTACGGTGTTTGTGTGGGTGGATATCCACCGTTTGTGTGGATTGATGTGGGTTGGTGTGTAGAAACCCATCATACTAGCATGGTGCGAGTATGTGTGTGTATTTGTGTGTGTACAAACTCACCATCCTAGCATGGTGTGTGTGTCTGTAGAAATCCACCATCCTAGCGTGGTGTGTGTGTCTGTAGAAATCCACCATCCTAGCGTGCGTGTATATTTTGTCACAATAAATTAGCATTCACTGCATCACATCAGGACCAAACAAGTTACCTTTATAAGCTTCATTTCTTTACACAAATAGAACTATCACTAAGGTGATGAATATCCCCGCGACGTGACATGACAGGACAAAAATGTCTTGCGCGACACGACGGGACGTTACGGACAACGTGATTCCTATATAGCCCACCAGGGGTATAATAATTGAGAATAAATGTGTTGCAGGACATTTACAATATAATATTAAAGTCAAATGGAAAATTCTAAGTCAACTAAGGCAAAAAAACAGAGGACATATTAAATAAGGTCATTGTTATGTGTATACGAAGGTTCAACAATCAATTCAAAAATGTTTGAGAAAAATGAGTTACACGTCATTATACAATATTACAGTGGAAAATTCTAAGTAACAAGAAAATCGTTAGAACCGATAAATGCTCAGCGGAATGTATCCTCAACTTATCATATGGCCTTGTATCAACCAGCAGTTTTCAATTTACAGATCTATTAGTAGTTTTTAGCTCTACTGGCCAAAGGCCAGCAGAGCTTATGGGATGGCGAGTTGTCCGTCTTCCGTCCGTCCGTCGTCCGTTGTTAACTTTTGTCTTGTGAATACTCTAGGGCCTTCATTTTTCATCCAAACTTTAACAGGTTGTTAATATCAATGAAAGCTCGGATAAGTTTGAAAGCCAGCCAGATCAGAATAACTTTACCGGAGTTATGGCCCTTGTTTTGCTGAAAAATGCCATATTAAGCCTTGTGAACACTCTAGCACCTTCGTTTATTATTTGATCTTTACCAAACTTGCAAAGATTGTTAATATCAATGAAAGCTCGGACAAGTTTGAAAACCAGCCAAATCGGATCAGTAACACCGGAGTTATGGCCCTTGTTTTTTTCCTGAAAATTGCTATTTTCTGCCTTGTGAACGTTCTAGCACCTTCATTTATTATTTGATCGTTACCAAACTTGCATAGTTTGTTAATACCAATTATAGCTTACACAAGTTCGAAAATCAGCTGAATTGGCCCTTGTTATGGCCCTTGTTTTTTCTTAAAAATGCCATTTTCTGCCTTGTGAACACTCTAGCACCTTCATTTATTATTTGATCTTTACCAAACTTGCACAGATTGTTAATATCAATGAAAGCTCGAACAAGGTCGAAAACCAGCTAAATCGGATCAGTAACACCGGAGTTATGGCCCTTGTTTTTTCTGAAAAATGCTATTTGCTGCCTTGTGAACACTCTAGGGCCTTCAATATTAATCAAATCTTTACTTAACTTTGTCAGTGTCTTTATGTCAATGAAAGCTCGAATAAGTTCGAAAACCGGCAAGATCGAAATAATTTCAACGGAGTTATGGCCCTTGTTTTCCTGAAAAATGCCATATTAAGTCTTGTGATCTTGTCCCATATCAATATCACTTATAGTTTTCAAGAAGAAGTCGCTACAATTTTTTTTTTTAAAAATCTATTTTTAGATTTGGTGGCCATCTTGGATTTCACATCAACATGAATTTTTGCTAGGATCAACTAGACTTCATGGGCAACATTTTTGTAAACTTTCATAAAAATCCATTCAGTAGTCGCTACAAAAAAAAGTTTACGGACAGACAGACGGACAACAGACAGACGGACGACGAACGCTGCACCACGGCATAAGCTTTGCTGATCTCTGATCAGTAAAGCTAAAAACGTAAAAGGCAGTCTCTTTCTTCATTGATATTATAAGAGCCATGTTAGCCAGTAGAGCGTCCACAGGCCCTCTTGGGCCTCTTGTTTTACTTATGCTTCAGACAAAAAAAGCAAGTATAAAATTACAAAGGGCAATAACTCTTTTTTGAATGAAGACAGAGTTACAGTTCTTGCACTCTGCACTTACTCGCATTTCCCTCTATCATTGTGTAAAGTTTTATTTCAGTACCATCACTAGTTTTGAAATTATGCTCCGGACAAAACTGCTAAGTATAAAATTACAAAGGGCAATAACTCTAATTTGAATGATGACAGAGTTATGGTTCTTGCACTCTGCAGTTCCTCTCATTGCCCTCTCATTGTGTAAAGTTTCAAGGCAGTCCCATCAGTAATTTTGAAGTTATGCTCGGGACAAAAAAAATAAATATAAAATTACAAAGGGCAATAACTCTAACTTGAATGATGATAGATTGACTACTATGTATATATGCATTAAAAATACAAAGGGCCATAACTCGGTGGAAAATTATCGAATCAGAATGTCACGGTAATATGCGCATCTCCACTTGATATTGATACTTCCTAGCAAGTTTCGCGAAATTTTAACAAGGGGTTAACAAGGGGTTATAGAGAAATAGCTCAGACAAGAATACACGGACGGATCAGGGCTCAATCTAGGCAAGGAATTTAGGGAGAAGTCACTTCTCCCTCAAGTGGTTTTAGGGAGAAGTGGAGAGAATTTAGGGAGACTTCACGCGACGTGTATACGTAGACAACGGTTGAATAGTCATCACCATGTATATCGCAGTGCAGTGAATATAGTGTAATTCACACTAATTCTTTTTACTCTATAATATGAGCTTGAAATATTGATGCAAATTTCTATGATAATGGATTTATTACTATACTGTACCTTTTTAAAAAAAAAAAAAAAAAAAAAAAAAAAAATCGGCGACTTGAACTTCGCTTTGATGTGCTGCCAAGGCGAAGTCAAGAGATTGCGGGCGCGTTCTTCGCCCGAATCGCCCTGTAGATTGAGCCCTGTGGATGGATGGATGGCCGGCCGGCCATTTTTTGGGGAGCATTAAAAAAGGGCCATAATTTTGAAATAAATTAGGTAATCAACAATGGGTGATGTACATGGATAGAAGATCATCAGTTGTTATATGTATATGAAGGTTCAACCCATATCAGGCTTGCAAGAAATAACAAATGAGTTAACCGACGTGATGTGATGCGATGCAATGGGACAAGAATCTGTTACGCAAAAAGCATAAACAACTCCAAAAATTAAATTCTACTGCATCAGAAGTTTAAGTTAAGCATCTTTAATCATTTTCATTTAGGGTTTTCCAGATTATTTAACAATAGCATACTATTGTCCTGACATGACATAATGAGTAACTGATCAAGTCTATAAAAGAGATGGTACACAAGAATGACAGTACAATGTGACAAAGACAATGTGTGACACAATTACTGTAATACATCTTACAAAAACTTAGAAAACGCAACTCAAAACGAAATAGAAGGTATACAAACTTTTTCTTCGAACAAAAAAAAGTGTTATAATTAATAAAGTCTGAAGTAGTTATTAAATAATCAAAATAGGGTGACTGTAAGAATATTTGTTTGTAACATTGTCAGTGACATTTCCTTTAATGAATGCAGAGCATTAAATTGTTTTATTTAGGGTACTAAAGGGGCGTGGCAGCTATACCGTACTACAACTACCAGATATTGGAATTTTAGAGTACACTCACTATGAGCTCACAGTGTTACTAAGTAAACCTTATTTTCTAGCATACCGGTACTTGCTATATAAACTTGAAAAAAAAATCACTTTTTATTGAAAATTTGAAAATGAAACAATCTCCCAAATTTACAACAAACCAAAAAGATAACGCGAGCAATTCTTTTATTATACATCCGAACCAGTTTATGATACAAACTAAAACCGTATGTTCATTGTTTAACTGTTTACTGAAGTTCAGTAATTAATTTAAAAAGTCTCCTAATTTTGTTAAAAAAATACATATTTTCATTGTTTAAATGTTCACCGAAGCAATACGAGTGTGAGGTGAGAGCTAGAAACCTGGGCCCTGTTTTATAAAACATCTTACGATAAGTCTCAAATTTTAAAATTGTTATTTTTTTTCACCTAAGCATTCAATATGGACAATTATGTGTGCACATAGTGAAGAAATATCACATGTATAAGAAAATGAAATAAAATCACATTATTTTGAAAAGTGTAATTAATAGTGAAGCATTTAAGAAATTGATTTACGATCAAAATGGTCGTAAGTTGTTTAATAAAACAGGCCCTGGTAATTTTATGTTCTCGTAGCGTCTACCTAGATAGTAGTAAAGAGAAGAAAGTTGAAACTGAATGGATAAAAAAATATTTTCATCACAAAGTGAGTAAACTCGTACATTTTCAGTCTTCCTTTACAAATGTGAAAATATAAAACTGCTCACTTCTTTTTTAACAAAATCTGATATTTACTCAACCAAAAAATGTCCTATAAATTATTAAACCTTTGCTATGGAGTGTAGTTTGTTTGTGTGAATAGTGTTTTACATCATTTTTAGCAAACACTAGGCCATAAAACAGGAGCATAGTAGTTTCTTTAGTGATTTACTATCAAATATAAAGATCTAACAAATTGCAATCAACGGAAACATGTAAATCCTGTATGTATTGGAGGATGGTAAGAAGTCAAGTGTCGACTTCACCTTTTGACACAACTTTAGACAAACATTAATGAGAGTTATTTCGTGATGAAGGAGCAGAACTTAATTATGAAATGTACACATCATTGAAATTATTTTCAGTAAATTTTCCAAAAGTTGATATTTTAGAAACTTAAACACCAATACTTCCGAAGAACATAAAGTTCTAATAAATTAAAAATAAACAATAAATACTGTGTTTTAGATAAACTGGAGACTAATTTATTGAACAACATACATAAAGGAGGAAGCCAATAACAGGGAAATTGGAAAGGATTAATTGCCTAACAGAGATACCACGACATATATATCAGTAAGTATCCAATTCATTCTTTTTTTTTTATTTTGGTAAAACATTTTGTTCTCAGATTATTTTTTTAAATCAACAGGAAGAAAAAATAATCTGAAACTAGTTAAGATTCTGTATCTTAAAATGGTGATAGTTAAGTAAAAAACATAACACTGACCAGAACAAACATATAGAAACATGATAATCTGATTTAACATTAAGTTTTAAACATGATCACAGTCATAGTTGTTCAAAATGCAGACAGAAAACATGCATACCAGATACTTTTTTTTACCAATCTCTTGGTCTTTTTGGAAACAACTTTTTAGATTTAATTTTCAGTCATACATGCCAAATTTTCCAGTATCACATCAGGGAGACTTCCAAATCAGGGAGATTTGGTCCAAATCAGGGAGATTTACGAAATGCCATGAAGCCATCGCATTTTTTCAAATACTGAATAGAAATGACAGCTATTACTTTATGTCTATTTGTATTTTGTATTTCATTACCTACTATACATGGTTCATACAGAATTATCATTATAAAATTTAAGGACTTTTTAAGGACTTTTAAGGCCCTAATAACCCATTTTTAAGACCAGGTTTAACTCATAACAATGAGATGCTGGGGGTAGCTGGACCTGCTATTTGTGGTGGGGCAGGGTCATTTAAATGTCAGAACGTCATAACTTTTCATTTCCACTGCATTTGTTTCCGCCAACTCTTTTTTTCATGAAGAAATTACCTAAAGTTGGGGACTCAAGAGTTTTCGAGTTAAACATGTTTCTTTCGCTTTTAGCGTGAGATTTAATCACACTTTCCCCCATTTTACCTAAATCTATCGACTTGCGACAACATCCGCACTAGCTTTGTGCTTGTCTCCCCTGACTTCACTCAACCACATATAACTCGCTAACCACTTCTGGTTAAACCCAAGTGTAACGACAACAGTGATTGGTTTGTATAAATATGATATCCAATGAAAACAACCGGATATAGTGGTAACCATGATAGACTGAGATACGGAACAGGTGTGCACGAATGTTATTTTATTACCGGCAATGATTAAAATATCGCTGATTTTTTTATTTTTTTTGCCGATTTTTTTTAATCTACGTCAGATATTATTCCTCTTGTATAATTAATCGACTGATTATGAAATTCCAGGACCTTTAATGACATTTTGTCAGAATTTAAGGACTTTTTAAGGCTGGAGTGGATTTAAGGACTTTTAAAGGCTACTTCTGAAAATTAAGGACTTTTTAAGGCTGTGCGAACATTGCTATATATATCTATATATCTTCATCTTCTTCTTCCAAAAAAGGAAGCTTTTTCACGATTTTCCACAGCTTTCCGTGTTTTGAGAGCCGCATTTTAAACCTGTCCTCTGAAACTCGGAAATGTAATAACTGGTATTGAGGTACAAAATTTCTTCACAAAACAACGTGAAATTGGCAAATTAAATGGGGGGAAAAAATGGTGTTTGTTATCATTAAAGCGGTAAAGGGTGTTGCAATTATGGAAGGCTGGGTTAGGTGTAATATTGCGGAGGATATAACATTGTTACTAGACGTTTATAACAATTTACCGAACGCACTGATAAAAAAATGCCGACTTCGGCAAAATCCTTCTTAATTTACCCGGCCAAAATATATTTCAATAAATGCCGTCACGTGCCGCGAGATGCTAGATGCAATCTCATTGGTTGGTTGCATGATCATAGCCCCGCCTTGAACTCGTTGTCTGACAGGCGATAAACACATGCTGTGTATCACAAATAATAGGAAAATTAAAGCCAATCAACCATACTCGGCAAATAATTGATTTGCGGGAGATTTTGAGCGGCTTCCGTGTGATCGGTAGATCAAAGGCAAATCGAAGGCAAATCCGGTAGTCTACCGGAGAATGCGGGAGATTTGGCATGTATGTTTTTACTTTTTCATGTTCACAACAATTAGGATTGGAAGGCCTGAGAACCGAAAAAAAAAAAAAATCTAGCCTTATTCATTCACAATTAGACTAGTGAATAATCTGATGATGAGAAAATTTAAACAATGACCATGATTTAAATACCTGAATAATAAGTATAAAGTGAAACTGATTTCTTTTCATACCTTTGTATAAATAGGGTTAAAGATGAATGGCCACCCTTTTTTGTAGTATTATCAATTAACAAATTTAACTCTTAAATATCATATGAACATTTCGTAATAGTCCCGGAGAGAAACATATATTTAAAACCGCTACTAAGTTGTATGTAAAAATAAGTATTATTTGCATGACGTAGATACTACTTATACCACCACATGAATGCACGGGGAAATGAGGTAAATCTGAATTTTATAGCTGCACAACTATTGCCAGATAATTGATAAATACATTGACCTGTGGATTAATTTATCTGTTCAAAGATTTCTACGTCATCAAATAAAATCTTCTTCTCGTTTTTCACAGATATTGCAATGTGTGAATTGTAAATTTTTATTGTTGTGTATTGATTTCGATTTAAATAAACATAAACATGTTCATGAAACAAAACATGGCCGGGGAACTTTAAATGAGTATGTTTGTTTGTATGGTGTTTTTACATCATTTTCACCACATGTAAGGTTTTAAACGATTGTCTGTTCTTTTTTTTTTTTGTGGTGGAGGCAGACCACCCACTTTTCTGGGAAGAACCAGTACTGTACACCTCCTGCCATCCGTAAAAATAGACACTTCCTCACTTACAAGTCGAACCATATGATGTCATAATATCAGGATGTGATGTCATAATACCAGAAAGTGATGTCATGATAGAAACAACTAAATGAAAATATGAATGAGGCATTCTGATTGGTTCAGTGATAAAAAGTGGACCAATGAAACCAGTTAATTTAAAACTCATTATATTCTCAGAACTCATTGAGGTTTTACTAGACATTGAGTAATGAGGTTCTTGTAATCCAGAAACACAAAATTCTAATAATAAAATAATTCTAAATGACTTAATAGACTGTTTCAGTAGAAGTTAAAAATACTTGTTTATTTCAAGGATAATTTACAATAAACGTAAAAACATCATACTTTTAGAATCTCGATTTTCTATCTTCAGAAAGTTCCATATTTATTACCATCCATATTATCTAGAAATACTCATGACAGGGTAACTGTTTTTTTCCTATATTAAGATATTTCAAACAAATCCTTTATTCAAATTATTCATGATTTCAGAGTAACCTTACACCAAAGAACAGATACCTAACAGCAGGAAAATGGTGCAAATATCTACGAGATGGTGGTCCGCCTGTCTATTGCTGATAACTACCATCAAATCATCAGCTATTTATATCAACACAAGTTCCGCTCATTTGAATGTTCAAGAGATGACACAGGATTTGTCAGCCGAAGATTCCCAAACAAACCTACATAGCGGATACACTGACAATCAAAGAGACAGTGCGAATGAAATGAAAAAAATAAGACATCTTGCACTAAGAACAATGGAAAACTCCCGAAAATTTCAAGATCTATTCCAAAATGTGCATCAGATGTCCGTTCCACGACAAAATTCATTAAGTTCACGTAACAGACGCGGACACCCCCGACTGCCCCTGCCGTCGACTGACCCAAGTCGGGCCATGGCTGAGGAAGAAAATTGCACGGCAGAAAGATGTCACTGCCAGTTTGATACGACCACCAACCGACGCACCGTTAACTGTCGGTATCAAAAACTTCAACAGATACCAAAATTCAAACCATTTAACACTCTGTATTACGAACTGACATTTAGTGGTTTCCGCAGCAACAATATCTCTAGCCTGCCATACCATGCTTTCAAGGATTTAAAAGTAGAAAGAATTGATCTTCTAGACAACCCACTGAAGGGCATCGAGCCTGGAGCATTTTTAGGCTTGGAACCATATCTAAATGAACTGATGATGGAAGGAAATGGTAGCATACCAGTTCCATATGACAAAATTTCTAATTTGGTCAACCTACGGTTATTGAGGCTTGCAAAATTTCAACAAGATTACATTCCGAAAGAAAACTTTTTCAGCAGTTTTGCAAACCTTGAAGTTTTAGAAATGCACAAAATAAGTGGTCTAACAGCAATTAATACCCATGCTTTTCAAAATAAGCTTCCAAAATTGAAAAAACTGAAGTTCCAAGAAATCGATTTTGCACATATACCAGTAGGAAGTCTGGCTTTCCTGCAAAGCTTGCAAGTACTTTACATAACAGAAAGTTTGATAAACACTATCTACTCAAAGTCTTTTGAATCATTGCAGTTACTCAGTGAGTTAGACCTATCCCGCAATCAAATAAAAGTAATCCAAACAGATGCTTTTCATGGAATTTCTAAGCATCTGACCATACTTGATCTGAGTCATAACAAAATTCAACCAGATTCTCTCGCAGCCTTTACCAATAAGACTTGGGACAAACTTGGAACGCTATCACTTCAGTACAACTACGAACTTGCCGATATGCCTGATAATGTCTTCCGGAACATGAAGGAACTTCAATATTTAAACCTTATGGAAATTGGACTTCGTCATATTTCGCTGGATTTATTTTCTGGATTGACAAATATACATACACTGGACCTTTCCTTCAATAAAATTGAAATAATTCAAACAGGCGCATTCAGGGATCTGCAAACACTACATGAGCTTCGGCTGAACTACCAATACGGCACAATTTATAATGGCGTGAATATACCTGATGCCATTTTCATGAATATATCGCCGGAAAAATTTACTGGCCTCACTGATTCTTTAGTCATATTGGGCCTTAAAGAAACACCTTTAAAACCTGAGCAGTTTTGGGATACAATCAAAGTTTTCAAAGGCTTAGAAGAACTATTGGTTAGTAAAACAAGATTGAAAAATATTCCTGCTTTTGGATTTCAGCAAAATAAAAAATTAAGAAAACTAGAACTAGACAACAATGCGATATCTGAACTACCACAGTCGGCTTTTAAAGGTCTTGAAGCAGTTTTGACAGACATCTCCCTGAGTTTCAACAATCTGACAACCATCAGTGAATGTGTCTTTAAAGATTTTAAAAAACTGAATAACATATATCTGTACGGAAACCCCCTACACTGTGATTGTAGGCTAAAATGGCTCCGTCAATTCATAAGTGAAAGAGCCCCGGTGGACATTCACTTCAACAAGGGTCAGTATATGTGCAAAACTCCAGTGGAAAAGCCCCTGTACACAATTCCGATTGATGACCTCAAGTGCACGGATGTCACACCAGAAGCATGCAAAAATGAAATTAATACCCCAGGTACTCCAACTCCCATTTCCCCAACTAAAACACCAAACAATGACAAAACAACCCCTAAAATGAGTACTCTGAAACTAAAAGTGACAGGAGTAACAAAATACTCAATTACAGTTGCATGGAGCATTCCCGATACAACAAAAATAACCGGCTTCAAACTAGAATACCACGAAACCACTCACAATGTTGCTAACCGAGTATCAATCCATCGCAATGAGTTTACATATATACTTCACAATCTACAGATGGGATTATTTTACCGGATATGTTTAACGCCAGAGTTGAATGGAATTGAAGTGAGCAGTGTCAAGGAATGCAGAACTGCCCAAACACTTGCTGAAATACCAGAGACGCCGGAGAAGATGGGGTCAGAGAGCGTAGACAATAGCAGATATGTGATAATCGGGACTGTAATCGCTTCTGTCGCTTTTGTGATACTTGTTGTCGTAGGCTTGTATCTTGTGGTGAAATATAAGATAATGAAGTTGAAAGAGATTCAGTGGTCGATGAACGCGCAGTCTCCGCAAGTGAGGTGTACTGCCGGAGGAGAAAATGGGGAGGGTCACAAGGTGAAGATCTGTACAGTACCAAATGAATACACAGATATAAATGATGAGAGAATAGCTGACAAGTACAAAACTTATAGCACCAAACACATGCAGAGACAGTTTGGTACTGAAACAGAAAACGACACTGACAAATATTCTAAAGTTACAAACAGTGTGTATCGCAAAACTCCTAAAAAGAGAACTGGACCGTATGAAAATGACATTGAAACTGAAAATGAACACAATGACGAAAATGAGGAGGACCCGTATTACAGACATAATTTAGAACTAAGGCATTCAGCCCCCTCGAGACTAAATGTTGTAGATTTAATGAAAACGGATCAGGAGCGTAATTCGCGGCCACTTCCTGCAACTCCTAACAAGAAGATGGTTCAAAGCCCTGGCAGTGTAATGCCAAAGGCTTCAGGCAAAAACACAGTTATTGTGACACAGGCATCTGTATATGAAACTCAGACAGGAAAGGAGGGACACACTGATCCTATTTATTATGAAATCCAAGCAAACACTTTGCCAAGAAATTAAGCTGTTGCTTTTTAAAAACGATTTCCATAATTTATGCTAGCAAAATTGACTAATATGTTAAAGTTTTAATATTTTTCTCCCTTATTTTGAAGATGATACAATTGTTTTGAAATTTAATTATGTGTGATATACATGTAGATGCTGCTAAACAAGTTCATAGTTCAAATGATATTTATGAAAGAAGTTCTGGTTTTAAAAAAAAGGTTAGCTCTTCTGTGGTGAGATTCATAAATCTCATACCAATTGGAAAGAATTAAAGAGTAATTCACTGCTTTTATTCGACATATAATATTCACTAGCGGATCCAGTGGGGGCGCATCCGGCGTACGCACCCCCCCCTAAAAATTCCGGATCATACATGTATGTCCATGTTACTGTAGATAAAATATCAAACAATTTCGATGCACGCCCTCAGTATAAAAAAAATTCTCGCTCGCTCTACGCATAATGACTAATGAGTGGTTTAATTAACACATTGTTAAATCCTTTCATTTGAAAACGGACTTTTTTTTATTCATACATGTATGTCCATGTTACTGTAGATAAAATCTCAAACAATGTTGATGCACGCCCTCAGTGTAATTTCTTTTTTCGCTCGCTCAACGCATAATGGATAATGAGTGGTTTAATTAACACATTGTTAACTCCTTGTATTTGAAAACGGACTTTTTTACCCTATCAATGCACTACCGCAACCGTTTTATGAGGCTAGAAACGGACCCGAAATTTGACCAAAATCTTACGCCCCCCTAAGCTGAAATCCTGGATCCGCCCCTGATATTAAGGGGAATATAATGACACAGTCAAATAATCTTTAATACTTGGTTATGGGTGAAAGAATTATCAAAATCGGATGATAAACAAAGAAGGTATGACCATTTGAAGGTTCTTTTGAAACAGATATGGAAGCCACTATTTTGAGAAATATAACATCACAGTTCAAACGATGTCCATACACCGTATTTGTCGGCATATAACATGCACTTTTTTTCCAGGATTTTGGGCTTTGAGAAGGGGTACGCATTATCCGAAACAACTAACTGTTGACTTAAATCTAGCAAAAAAATGCGGAACACCAGATCATCTACGACCACTGTTTACCAGCGACTATAAATCAAACAAAAGTTGGCCTGCTCTTATCTTCTGTACAAACTACAATGCATTTGATATATTTACTTTTATTACAAAATAAAATTATGATTTACTTTGCCTTTTGTTCATCATTTACGAAGAAATACGATAAAAATATTGCTGTTTTTGTGTATTGAAAATTGAAATGAAAACGAGGCTTGGAATTCCGGTATCCGCAAGACCACTATCTACCAGCGAGTATAAATCTAACAAAACTTGACCTGTTCCTATTTTCCGTATAAAATATGATACGGTTTACTTTAATTATAGATAAAACTACAACAAATCCAATGGCGCCCCATCGCAAATACCCCACCCCACCCACCACCACACACACACAGGAGAAAAACATATTATTATACACCGTAATCGTCATCAAAATGTTTTAGACTAACTAGAATTATCACTGAAAGTGATTAATACCCCCACAATACCGCCTTGTCACATAAAGACATATTTATTTCCAATAAATGTACATGGAAATGGGGTCGGGCCACAAGTCATTACAAAATTAGAAATCCAGCCCTCCCGCTACAAAATATTCATACAATTTAGACAATGGCAAACAAATTATTTAAACCACCAAATACGAAATAAAGGGGGAAAAAATAAAGACAGAGGAGAGGAGAGGAGAGTTTTCAATATTGTTAGTGATCAGGGAAGAAGACTTAACAATTTGCGTGTTACACCGTTCAAGTCAAAGATGTATAAGTGTAATAAAAAGACATGGTCATGAAGAGGATGCATTATAAATTGTTTAAATGTAATACAAACCCAAATTAGCAGGTTCCTCAGAGTTGACTGTAGCATTTTTTTGGCAAATTCTAAGTTGAAAAGGGGACATAACTCCGTCAAAAATTGGTGGTTTGTAACCAAAGTCGAACTTGACCTGTATTTTATGGTCTTAAACCCGTGTATCAAAAATTATTTAAATCCGTTGACCCTTTCATGTGTTATCGTCCGGAAACCGTTTTTTGGGCAAATTCTAAGTTGAAAATGGACCATAACTCAGTCAAAAAATTGAGCCCCTGTACCCTCCACCCACCTCCTCCAACCCCAACCTCAGGGAAGACGTCCGAGTTTTAAAAGTATGAAAAAATGACACTGTAATTGAAATATTAGTGTAATTGATGCCCCTTCCTCCAGGCCCCACCGATGACGTAGGAGGAAACAAATGTATACAGCAGGGCTTCTAAAATCGCCGGTTTATCGGTTACCAGACCGAAATCTGTGTCTCCAGACCGTTTTTCTTTTCAAAATCTTTGTTTAAATCGGTCCCAGATATAGTATCTATCGGTCGTTAAAAAATCTACAACTGCCCTTCACACCTAAACTATGCCTTGCGGCAATATTCTTTGATCCATAACACGATTGTTTGTCACTCGCTGTGCGAAAGTAGGTCAATTTGGTCAATTTGGACTAAACCATTACCGATAGTAGGGAGTTTTCCGGAAGAGTCTATAGCCATGTAGCACGCCTTTGATGTGTGATCAGTGAAAGTATATCACGCGTTCTGTCGGTTCACTGAAGCGAGTGTTTCTTTGATATACCGTTAGTCGTAAGTTGTTAGCCTGTTGGCTTGTGTCGTTTTTTTTTTTTTAAGTGGCCAAAGCTGGGACTGAAATTTGTTTGCGTCATTAAAATACCGAGATGTGTTAATTGTTTGTTTGATTTTTTTTTTACAATAACTTTAAGTATAATATTAATGACATTAATTAAGGAAAGTGATCAAACCTGACACCGTTTTTTTTTTAAGTCGGACCGAAATTGTTTGCGTTAGTCGTAACATTTGGTATTAATTAAGCTAATTGATGAAAAACGATATTACTCAAATTTATGTAAAATCGTATATAATCAGCTAGTCCGCGCGTGTTAGTCAGCGTTTTATACCTACCCAGTTTATTAGACACTTCCGGTTCAATTCCTCAAATGATCAACAATTTTAATATTGAGTGAAAATTATTCATTCAGTAAAGCGAAGACATGATGTCAGTCATTAAAATGTACAAATTGTGATAAAGTAAGTTATAAATAATACAAATATAATACAAACACACATTTTAAATAGTTCTCTATATCAATGACTGAACGGAAAAAATGCATGGTGGGTGGGGTACGGCAATTTTAGTGATTTTTTTCAAAATAAGTGCGATTCTTACGGCAGTTAAAAACCTGGACCGATTTGCATTTTAAAATTTTAGAAGCTCTGGTATACAGTGTAATCCCATCATCATAATGTTTCATTTGAGACATTATTATCAAAAAAATAAAATCCGCAAATTACTCAAAATCCTCACCCGTATAATTAGTGGAATGTAACCTTGTATGGTTTTCATAATGTATTTTCATACCGTCAGGGCTCCAGAAATAGGATAGCCCGATGCCGGGGGGCTAGTCAATTTGTAACAATTCCATGCAGGTAGTCCGTCGGGCTAGTCCAAACAAAAACAAAATCCCACTGCCTAAATTACATGATCTGTGTATAACAAACACTCGCCGGTCAGGCACCTGTAATAAAAATCCCCCACATGTTTCATAATCTGTTAATTGCACTCGCTTAGGTAATTCAATTACCATTTGCCGTGGGCAATCAGCGATTTTCAACATCAAAACATCCTCCAAGAACCTTAACTGACAGTCGGCATTATCCAATCAATTGATGTGTTGTATTTCAACTTGGGTCGATTAGCCAATGAAACAACTTTTTAAAAATACTACTGGTTGATCACATGTTTGCCACGTGGTCAGCTCAAAATGGCGGTACTGACTCAAACGATTACATTGCTGATCTGTCGGCAACTTTTGATGAATCAAGAGACCATGAACTTTTGATAATGGAAGCATGCTTTATATGAAACTGTGAAAAGCGAAGTATACAATACTTAGATAACATTTAGAAATTCCTGACTCGGGGGAAAGAACTCCCGCGAAGTGAAATTGATTATGATACACAGAATTATATGTAATATATTTGTGAGAAGAAATATTGATTCCTTTGTAAATAAATTTTAAACACAGTTATATTCATATACAGTTAACAGTTTATATTTATTTTCCAATATATTTTGCCGATTAAATGCCTTCCTGGAGGAACTGGACTTGAAAACTTTATGAAAACAGTTATCACTGTATACTATTTGTGTGTGGGGTAATGCTAAAAAAAAAAAAAAAAAAATCTGGCCTAAATTGTTCCATCTTACCAATTGCTACGCTTTCACCCAACGACAACTGCCAACACAACTTAAACATACATCAATTGGTTATGAGTGGATAAGAATTACTGATTTTTTTAATTTTCTCAGTATTTAATGAATTATAATGGGTATCTGAATCCGTTAAATCAGAATCAGCTTTAACATAATGAGATGTCGTCAGCTGGGTATAATTATAATAGGTAATAGATAAAGCCAGGTCTCAGTGAGCTGGTTCATTTAAATAAAACTTGTATTGCCAAACAAGATAAATAATAACTGACAAAGACAAAAACAAACAGACACATTGTTTTTAAGGCAAATATACAGGGCTTGTGACAAAAAAACTCAGGGCTGATGGAAAAAAACAACAGGGCAAGTGGATTTTCAGGACCCACTAGCCCTGGGCTAGTCCCCAAAAAAAATAATCTTGGAGCCTTGACCATACCACATCATACCAAAAATGAGAAGAACATATGCAACCATGTTACTATTATCTGTTCAATAACAAGAGGCCCAAGAGGGCCTGTGGACGCTCTACTGGCTAACATGGCTCTTATAACATCAATGAAGTTAGTGACTGTCATTTACGTTTTTTTGGAAGTTTCGGGCAAAAAACAGCTTCTGAACTAAATCAAGGGCCAGAACTAAAGAATCTGTTAAAGTTCGGTAAAGATCAGATGAAAAATGAAGGCCCTACCGTATTAACAAAGCAAAATATAGCATTTTTAACTAAATCAAGAGCAATAACTCCTCTGTTACTGGTCCGACTGGTCCAACATAGAGCTAAAAAAAAAAAAAAAAAAATTAAAAAAATTGAAAAAAATTAAAAGCAAAAATTAAAAAAAATATATAAAAAAAAATTGAAAAAAAAAAGAAATTAAAAAAAAATAAAAAAGAAAAAAAAAATTGGAAAAAAAAAAAAAAAAAAAAAAAATATATTAAATAAAAAAAAAGAAAAAGAAATTAATAATTTAAAAAAAATTAATTAAAAAAAAAAAAAAGTTTGGTATTGATCGGATGAGAAATGAAGGCCCTCTCGTCTTAACGAGGCAAAATATAGCTTTTTGAACTAAATCAAGGGCCATAACTAAGCTGTTACTGGTCCGATATGTTTGGTTTTCGAACTTGTCTGAGCTTTCATTGATATTAACAAACCGATAAAGTGTGGTAAAGATCAAATGAACAATGAAGCCCCTATCGTCTTAACGAGGCAAAATATAGCATTTTTAACTAAATCAAGGCCCACAACTCCTCTGTTTCTTGTTTGAAATGGCTGGTTTTCAAACTTGTTCGAGCTTTCAATGACATAAACAAGCTGATAAAGTTTGGTAAAAATCGGATGAACAATGAAGCCCCTATCATCTTAACAAGGCAAAATATAGCATTTTTAACTAAATCAAGGGCCACAACTCCGCTGTTACTGGTCCGATATGGCTGGTTTTCGAACTTATTCGAGCTTTCAACGACATTAACAATCTGATAAAGTTTGGTAAAGATCAGATGAACAATGAAGCCCCTATCGCGTTAACGAGGCAAAATATAGCATTTTTAACTAAATCAAGGGCCATAACTCCACTGTTACTATTCCGATATGGCTGGTTTTCGAACTTGTCCGAGCTTTCATTGAAATTAACAATCTGATAAAGTTTGATAAAGATCGGATGAGCAATAAAGCCCCTAGCGTCTTAACGAGGCAAAATATAGCATTTTTAACTAAATCAAGGGCCATAACTCCGCTGTTACTAGTCCGATATGGCTGGTTTTCGAACTTGTCCGAGCTTTCATTGATATTAACAATGTGGTAAAGTTTGGTAAAGATAGGATGAAAAATGAAGGCCCTATCATCTTAACGAGGCAAAATATAGCAATATAGCATTTTTAACTAAATCAAGGACCATAACACTGGTGTTATTGGTCCGATCTGGCTGGTTTTCGAACTTGTCCGAGCTTTCATTGATATTAACAATGTGGTAAAGTTTGGAAAAGATAGGTTGAAAAATGAAGGCCCTATCGTCTTAACGAGGCAAAATATAGCAATATAGCATTTTTAACTAAATCAAGGGCCATAACTCCGCTAAAACTTGGCCAATCTGGCTGGTTTTCGAACTCATCCGAGCTTTTATTGATATTAACAACCTCTTAAAGTTTGGTAAAGATTGGATGAAAAATGAAGGCCCTATCGTCTTAACGAGACAAAAGTTAACAACGGACGGACGACGGACGACGGACGGATGACGGACAACTCGGCATCCCATAAGCTCTGCTGGCCTTTGGCCAGTAGAGCTAATAAAATTGGACGTGACACAAGCGGGGGTGTAATTATAGGAAAACAGGTTTAAGGTCAAAATAATACTGGATTAATACACTAAGGTGCTTATTTAAAGGCTTGATAAAGATTTCATGATTGCCATGTGTCCCTTTAAAATGAGATCAGACAAGTTCAAGAGTCCAGATGATCTGCCTATCCTGAATCCTATCCTGAATCCTATCCATCCTAAAACATAAATGAAAATCAAAATAAGATCATTATCTGATTATAGGGCAGGCAACTTGTCATATTCATTATATCCAGTATGAGGGGATAGGCAGCCTCAAAGGAGATGCACAATATCTCATTAACATTTGGCTCAACTACAATGTATGAATTGTGTAGACTTTTTTACTGAAACATTTATTATTAAATAGTGGACAGTAAAAGCAATGTATCTGCTTGTGTGTAGATGGGTCTGCCTTGATCGCTCTCGCATTAATGGGTTACTAAGACGACGTACAAAATGCCTAAGTCATATCATTAGCTGGATTGCGAAGCAACTCTGGGCTTATAGTCTGGTTCTCATCTGTCCGTCAGTCCAAGAGTTTTGATCATAGTTTTAGGTTACATTTTTTGTTTTTCCTCATTTCTCAAAAACAAATAATTGAAAAGCTTTGTAACTTTCCATACATGTTCATTATCATTACACAATATTATATGACAAGAACCATAACTCATTCCTGTATTTTACCTTAATACCCCCTTTATACTGAAACTTTTCAGTTAAAATGTTGAATTCGCAATCCAGCGTTCGCACCACTGTTGGTGCTTCACTTGTTTTAATTATAAACTGTCCAATAAAGGATACAATGCTTAATGTTTTGTGTAAATTTATTGTTATCTGATCTTACAGCATCAGTCTCGATATTTCTTGATCACCCCTCATATATTAGTGTGAAACTGAGGTATGTCAGTCTATTTTAACGAAGGGGCATAAATCTGTCAGTAATATACACGCTTGAAAGGGGAGTTAATTCTTTAGTCAATCAATTTCAAGTTTGACAAACATACAGTGAATATAATAATGAAAATGAAGACCCTATCATCTTAATGAGGCAAAATGTAGCATTTTTAACTAAATCAGGGGCCTTAACTCCGCTGTTAGTGGTCGGATCTGGCTGGTTTTTAAACTTGTCTGAGCTTTCATTGATGTTAACAATCTGGTAAAGTTTGGTAAAGATCAGATGAAAAATGAAGGCCCTATCATCTTAACGAGGTAAAAGTTAACAGACAGACGACGGACAACTCGCCATCCCATAAGCTCTGCTGGTCCTTGGCCAGTAGAGCTAAAAATTGATGATGTTGATGATGATTATGGTTATATTGATGATGACCATGATTATGATGATGATTGATGAGGAGTAGGAGGAGGAGGAAGAGGTGGAGGAAAGGCAGGAGAGAAGGGAAGAGGAGGAGGAGGAAAGGCAGGAGAGAAGGGAAGAGGAGGAGGAGGAATAGGAGGAGGAGGAGGAGGAGGAGGAAGAGCTGGAGGAAAGGCAGGAGAGAAGGGAAGAGGAGGAGGAGGAATAGGAGGAGGAGGAGGAGGAAGAGGTGGAGGAAAGGCAGGAGAGAAGGGAAGAGGAGGAGGAGGAATAGGAGGAGGAGGAGGAGGAAGAGGTGGAGGAAAGGCAGGAGAGAAGGGAAGAGGAGGAGGAGGAATAGGAGGAGGAGGATTATAAAATGCAAGGTTTGCTAATAACAAGACACTTTAATTTAAATCAATATCAACCAAATTTGTTAAACAAATATTATTGGAATTTGTTATTTTTTTTTTAAATACATAATCGGCTGACCTGTCAACAAAATGTAAGGAATATTATGTGCACTTTATAAATGGGTGGGGCATCAATTATGTAAACATTACAATCCTGAAGCGTCAAGTGTAATGGCAATAAAACTCTGGACAACAATACCGTTGACGTTAACCCTTTCATTATCTTTGCTATTATACTCCACTTACAGAGGGTAGTGGGTGTGGTGAACTAAGGCTTACCTAAGTGAGGCTTTAAAGTTTATGACTGACTGTTACCATAACACACAAATATGGGGTTGTATCATTTGAAGTACAATGTTACTGGAAAGGGAAATAACTCTTTTAGTACTGTTCAACTAAATACTTCCGACTACAAATGTGTCCATGGGACAAAGATGCTCCCACTAGAAACTATCAGCGATAACGTAAAATTTTGCAAAAAAAAAGGGCCATAACTCAAGCAATACATAGTCAATTTTGACGCTGATTCCATATGCACATCTCTGCACCATAGGTAAGCATTCTGTAAAGTTTTGAAACAATTGGTTGAAAGCTGTGGGAGGAGATAAACACACAAGATATTTAAATGTAAAATTTGAACAAAAAAAATATGTAACTCTGGTAATACAAGGTTGATTTTGACGCCGAATCAATGAATTGTTTATGGTAGAGACAGACCACCCAATACTGAGAAGGACCAGTACTGTATACCTCCCGCCATCCGTAAGAATCAACATTTCCCCACTTACAAGTGACATCATAGGTAAGAATCCTATAAAGTTTTGAAACAATTGGCTGAAAACTGGGAAAGGAGATTAGATTAACACACTAACTTTTTTCGGGATGCACGAATGCACTGACGGATATGGCTAACGCCATATGCCCCTCACCATTCTGTGGTGGGTGGTGGGGGCATAAAAATGTGGTGAGTTGCCAAAACAAGTGGCAAAAGTATGGGTGCACCACGGTGCTGTAATGCGATTCATAGTCTCTAAATGGTTTAATTTTTAAGTTATATTTTCTTTTCATGTTTTATTTCAAGCCTATTCACATACGGTAAAAAATACACAAATGACAACCAATGTATGGAAGCCATAAAGGGACAATGTATGGTAGCCATAAAGGGACAATGTATGGTAGCCATAAAGGGACAATGTATGGTAGCCATAAAGGGACAATGTATGGTAGCCATAAAGGGACATATTTATAATAGTTGTTTCTTTGGTTACATCGAAAACTAATTTACTTGAGTTTGTCTTTTTTGTTAAAACAAAATAAATTAATTCATTAATTTCATTATAATGAAATAAAAAACTTAAGTAAATATGTCACCTTAGGCTTGGTACAAAAGGACTAAATATTTTTAATTTACATATTAGAGATCAAAGCGGCTATACTGAAAAAGCAATTTAAAATATTTCAAGGCATCAGTTTTAACCTATACCTGACAACCGATACCTGTATGATGAACCAAAATTACCACAAATGATTAAAAAGTTGCCAATTACTGTAACCTGTATTAAAGAACCAATTAACCATTGAACTGTATGGCCGGTGCCGGCAGCTGGTCTATCAAATTTAGGGATTCAGTTTTTGATTCTTTTTTTGACCTCACTACGTTTTAAATTTGTCAAAATATTGCAATCTCTCTTAAGATAACCTGTAATTTAAATGTTATTCAGTTTTTACACATACGCTATTTGTTTAAGGTAACCCAGAATGACGCTCCCAAAGATATCAGAAGATACGGGGAATTAAGTTGGTTATTCATTCTTGAATAATATATCGGATTCCCGAAGAACTGATGTGGTGGAACAGTGGGATGTGGGAATAAAGAGTTGTCATTAAGCCGGGCATCTATGTGTACGTGATCCCTGTCCGTGTCGGTATCTGCGTCAATACTGTCTGTTCGTGGACACAGAACTGATCAATGAATGCTTCCCCACATTTTCTCTACATAACCAATTTTTCACTGACATGGATTTGGACGCAGATAAGACACAGATCACATGGAGGCTTTAGGCTGCAGTTACCGACACCGTTTTGAAGTGTGATGTCTTGCATAATTATTTTAATTATTTGTCGGTGTATACTGTGCATTCATAGATGCTGCACATCCCAATTTTGAGACCAAAAATCACGGATGGATGGACGGACGGACGGACGGAAAACTCAAACCAGTACATCCAACTTCAACTTCGTTGGACGGGAGTATAATAATTTCCTTGTTTATGGAAGATTATTAAAACAAGAGGTCAATGACCTTGAAGCTCTACTGATTGATTTTGATTTCAGGAAGTAGTCGCTACAAACTGTTTTTTTGAAAATCTGTTTTTAGCCGTGGTGGCCATCTTGAATTTCCGGCCGACCTGAAATTTTTCTAGGATCAATTAGACATCAAGAGCAACATTCCTGTGAAGTTTCATGAAAATCCGTCAAGTAGTTTCAGAGGAGTAGTCGCTACAAGTTTTCATTATATAACTCTATGTAAACAAAGATGGCCACTGACAGCCATGTTTAACATTGAATCAAAATAATGTTCGACTCGGATAACCATCATGTCATGCTGATCATTTTAGAAAAAGTCCCATATCAATATCTCTTATAGTTTTCAAGAAGTAGTCGCTACAAACTTATTTTTTAAAAATCTATTTTTAGCCATGGTGGCCATCTTGAATTTCCGGCCGACCTGAAATTTTGCTAAGATCAATTAGACATCAAGAGCAACATTCGTGTGAAGATTCATGAAAATCCGTCAAGTATTTTCAGAGGAGTAGTCGCTACAAGTTATCATTATATAACTCTATGTAAACAAAGATGGCCACTGGCAGCCATGTTTAACGTCGAATCAAAATAATGTTGGACTCGGATAACCATCATGTCATGCTGATAATTTTAGAAAAAGTCCCATATCAATATCTTTTATAGTTTTCAAGAAGTAGTCGCTACAAACTTATTTTTAAAAAATCTATTTTTAGCCGTGGTGGCCATCTTGAATTTCCGGCCAACCTGAAATTTTGCTAGGATCAATTAGACATCAAGAGCAACATTCCTGTGAAGTTTCATGAAAATCCGTCAAGTAGTTTCAGAGGAGTAGTCGCTACAAGTTTTCATTATATAACTCTATGTAAACAAAGATGGCCGCTGGCAGTCATGTTTAACGTCGAATCAAAACGATTTTCCACAAGGACCAACATCATGTCATGCTGATCATTTTAGAAAAATTCCCATATCAATATCTCTTATAGTTTTCAAGAAGTAGTCGCTACAAACTCATTTTTTAAAAATCTATTTTTAGCCGTGGTGGCCATCTTGAATTTTCGGCCGACCTGAAATTTTGCTAGGATCAATTAGACATCAAGAGCAACATTCCTGTGAAGTTTCATGAAAATCCGTCAAGTAGTTTCAGAGGAGTAGTCGCTACAAGTTTTCATTATATAACTCTATGTAAACAAAGATGGCCGCTGGCAGCCATGTTTAATGTCGAATCAAAACGATTTTCGACAAGGACCAACATCATGTCATGCTGATCATTTTAGAAAAAGTCCCATAGCAATATCCCTTAGAGTTTTCAAGAAGTAGTCGCTACAAACTTGTTTTTTAAAAACCTATTTTTAGATTTGGCGGCCATCTTGGATTTCACATCTACATGAATTTTTGCTAGGATCAACTAGACTTCATGGGCAACATTTCTGTAAAGTTTCATGAAAATCTATTCAGTAGTTTCAGAGGAGTAGTCGCTACAAAAAAAAAGTTAACGGACGGACGGACAGACAGACGGACGACGGACGCCGCACCACGGCATAAGCTCTGCTGATCTCTGATCAGTAGAGCTAAAAATTACCACAGAGTTGAGAGTTGGAGTTGGTATGTGCAATCCTAGATTATACACCAGAGTTAATCTGAGAAGTGTAATTCAAAATCTTTGGTGAAGTAAAATGTTAGACCTTAACAAATTATAAGATTATAAGAATCTTAATGGGTATTAGGTGAAGATAGGGAATTCCAACCCAAGGTATAACTGTTTTTATCAGACCTAGGCCGTAAGGAGGTTCTGATTAAAACTCTTATACTGAGGGTTGGAATTTCCCTATCTGAACCGGATACCTATGACTGATTCTTTTTCTTGCATATCTACTGCGCGTTTACATTTTTAAAGATTTTGATGATGTACCCCTTTGCTAAGTATCAACTTTTGTATCTTAACTAATTTTCTTATTTTAAATATATTTTAGAAAAGATATATGATAAGTGTTTTGTTTTGACCCATAGTTTGTAAAACATTCATTTTTTGTTTAAATTGTTACATCTTTTGAGAGTTACCCTCCCTTTATATGAAAACATAAAATGTGCTGATAAAACACATAACATGAGTCAAAGATCGCTTAAAGATATAAAATTCTTAAAATTGGTATGAAATAATAGAAAAAAAATAAAAGTTTGACCCCTTTATCGCAGATTCTCCTTCTTTAAATAAATGAAATATGAATAATCTTAAATTACCTCCATTTAAATTGAATATTGTTAGAAATTCAAGTAACTGTAATTCAGCGTTAAACATTAAATATTTCGAAAATTTCTTTTGCAAATGCATTTGTAGTGGTAATGCTAGTAAAACATGATGTCAAAATAATTTTAACTGGCATATTTTAGAATTAGGAACTTCGAAAGCTTCACTAATTTGAAGTACTTAATAAAATCCTATATACCCAGTTGTATAAGTGTTATAACTTATTTCTAAGAAAACACATTGACTTAAAAGTTTTAAAATATGTTCATGCAATCAGAGTAGACGATTTGCACTCATTATTTTGCAGTTTAACCGTATCTCTAGTCAAGCACAAAATACACAAGACAATGTGAATATTACTGACATATTCTTAGGTTGATACTTAGCAATTTGGTTTAGTATATACACAATCAAAAATAGAAATGGTCTGCACCTCTTTTTATCAATTCAATGACCTATAAAATTGACATTCCTGATATGTTTCATACAAAAATAATAGGAAAATCAAAGCATACAAAAACTGCTAACCGACAATCTTAAAGCTACAGCCTCTATATCAATCAATTTTTTCTTTGTAAGCATGTCTTTATTTGTAACTTCATGTTCACCAGCTCATGTCGAATCGGGTATTTAAGCGAGCAAATATAATGCAGGACATCATTTATTGTATAGACATTGACCAGTGCACATCGTACCTGTACACAGGTAATATTATGATTTACAGATGAGGAAAAAAATTGCCTCTTTCGGGACTCGAACACATGATCTTCTGATTTCAAGTCAGGTGCTCTAACCACTGAGCTTTAAGGCTTCTTGAGAAAATGGTATACTAACTACTATTTATTAATACGGAAACTAACTTAGCCTATTTGAACGCAGCTCAAGATGAATCAATACATATATAGTCAATCTTGTCACATGTGTTAATTAACATTGCCTGGTGTAATATTATATGTTATCAATATGAAACTAATATTCCGCCTCAAAACAACCGTATCTCGACTTGTTATTTAGCGCCTGATGAGTTTGTGTTGGCGCTAGTTATTACATAATGCCTATTT